>JAJQKJ010001947.1:0-102923 GCA_029574335.1 Rana kukunoris
CCCCCTTCCCCTCTATATAATGTACAGAGCCCCCCCCTCCCCCCTCTTTTATAATGTACAGAGCCCCCCCTCCCTCCTCTATATAATGTACAGAGCCCCCCCCCCTCCTCTATATAATGTAACAGAGCCCCCCCCCTCCTCTATATATAATGTACAGAGCCCCCCTCCTCCTCTATATAATGTACAGAGCCCCCCTCCTCCTCTATATAATGTACAGAGCCCCCCTCTATTTAATTACAGAGCCCCCCCCTCCTCTATATAATGTACCAGAGCCCCCCCTCTATATAATGTACAGAGCCCCCCCTCTATATAATGTACAGAACCCCCCCCCTCCTCTATATAATGTACAGAGCCACCCCCTCCCCCTCTATATAATGTACAGAGCCCCCCTCCCCTCTATATAATGTCAGTGGCAGCCCCCCCTCCCCCTCTATATAATGTACAGAGAGCCCCCCCTCTATATAATGTACAGAGCCCCCTCCTCTATATAATGTACAGAGCCCCCCCTCCTCCTCTATATAATGTACAGAGCCCCCTCCTCCTCTATATAATGTACAGAGCCCCCCTCCTCCTCTATATATTGTATCAGAGCCCCCCCCCCCTTCCCTCTCATCCCTGTATAATATGTACAGTCCCCCACCTCACCCCCCTCTCCTCCTATATATAATTACAGAGCCCCCCTCCTCCTATATATAATGTACAGAGCCCCCCTCCTCCTCTATATTATGTACAGAGCCCCCCCCCCTCCTCCTCTATATAATGTACAGAGCCCCCCCCTCCTCCTCTATATTATGTACAGAGCCCCCTCCTCCTCTTATATAATGTACAGAGCCCCCCCTCCTCCTCTATATAATGTACAAGAGCCCCCCCTCCTCCTCTTTTATATGTACAGAGCCCCCCCCCTCCTCCTCTATATAATGTACAGAGCCCCCCCTCCTCCTCTATATAATGTACAGGAGCCCCCCCCTCCTCCTCTATATAATGTACAGTGGACCCCCCCCTCCCTCCTCTATATAATTGTACAGAGCCCCCCCCCTCGTCCTCTATTATAATGTAATAGAGCCCCCCCCTCCTCCTCTATATAATGTACAGAGCCCCCCCTCCTCCTCTATATAATGTACAGAGCCCCCCCTCCTCCTCTATAATAATGTACAGAGCCCCCCCTCCTCTATAAAATGTACAGAGCCCCCCTCCTCCTCTATATAATGTACAGAGGCCCCCCCTCCTCCTCTATATAATGTACAGCCCCCCCTCCTCCTCTATATAATGTACAGAGCCCCCCCCCTCTCTATATAATGTATCAGAGCCCCCCCTCCTCTATATAATTGTACAGAGCCCCCCCTCATCTCTATATAATGTACAGAGCCCCCCTCACCCTCTATGTAATGTAGGAGCCCCCCCTCCCCCCCTCTATATAATGTACAGAGCCCCCCTCCCCCTCTATATAATGTACAGAGCCCCCCTCCCCCTCTATATAATGTACAGAGCCCCCCCTACCCCTCTATATTAATGTACAGAGCCCCCCCTCCTCCTCTATATAATGTACAGAGCCCCCCCCTCCTCTATATAATGTACAGAGCCCCTCCTCCTC
Organism: Rana kukunoris; assembly: GCA_029574335.1. Taxonomy (NCBI): domain Eukaryota; kingdom Metazoa; phylum Chordata; class Amphibia; order Anura; family Ranidae; genus Rana; species Rana kukunoris. The sequence continues at coordinate 1,592 of JAJQKJ010001947.1, forward strand.
TATATAATGTACAGAGCCCAACCCTCCTCCTCTATATAATGTACAGGGCCCCCACCTCCTCTATATAATGTACAGAGCCCCCCCTCCTCTATATAATGTACAGAGCCCCCCTCCCCCTCTATATAATGTACAGAGCCCACCTCCTCCTCTATATAATGTACAGAGCCCCCCCTCCTCCTCTATATAATGTACAGAGCCCCCCCTCCTCCTCTATATAATGTACAGAGCCCCCCTCCTCCTCTATATAATGTACAGAGCCCCCCTCCCCCTCTATATAAGGTACAGAGGCCCCCCCTCCTCCTCTATATAATGTACAGAGCCCCCCCCTCTATATAATGTACAGAGCCCCCCCTCCTCTATATAATGTACAAGAGCCCCCCCTCCTCTATATCATGTACAGAGCCCCCCCTCCTCTATATAATGTACAGAGCCCACCCTCCTCTCTCTATATAATGTGTACAGAGCCCCCCCCCTCCTCTATATAATGTACAGAGCCCCCCCTCCTCTATATAATGTACAGAGCCCCCCTCTCTATATAATGTACAGAGCCCCCCTCCTCTATATAATGTACAGAGCCCCCCCCTCCTCTATATAATGTACAGAGCCCCCCCCTCACTCTATATAATGTACAGAGCCACCCTCCCCCTCCTATATAATGTACAGAGCCCCCCCTCCCCCTCTATATAATGTACAGAGCTCCCCCTCTATATAATGTACAGAGCCCCCCCTCCTCCCTCTATATAATGTACAGAGCCCCCCCTCCTCCTCTATATAATGTACAGAGCCCCCCTCTATATAATGTACAGAGCCCCCCCTCCTCCTCTATATAATGTACAGAGCCCCCCCTCCTCCTCCTCTATATAATGTACAGAGCCCCCCCTCCTCCTCCTCTATATAATGGACGGCCCCTCCCCCTCTCACCCTCCGCTCGGTGTCGCGCGCTCATCCTCCTCCCGGGGCTCCTCCTCTCTCCTCGCGCGCCGCTCTGCTTGTTATCCACGGCTGGCCCCGCCCTCCAGGCACACACCAATCCGCTTCCGGGACACGGCGGCGGGCGGGGCGGAGGACTCGCGTGACGTCACTCAGAGCGGAGAGAGGAAGATGATCCACGTGACCACCGGGGGGCGGGGCCAGGAGAACCCCTTGTGCGGGGAGGGCGGGGAGTGGGCGGGGACTGGTGAAGACCAGAAATTTGGGGGGCAAACAAACTGAATATTTTTTTTTGTTTTTTAAACCATCAAACGTCACCACTGTGCCCATCAAACGTCACCACTGTGCCCATCAAACGCCACCACTGTGCCCATCAAACGCAGCCACTGTGCCCATCAAACGTCACCACTGTGCCCATCAAACGTCACCACTGTGCCCATCAAACGCCACCACTGTGCCCATCAAACGCAGCCACTGTGCCCATCAAACGTCACCACTGTGCCCATCAAACGTCACCACTGTGCCCATCAAACGTCACCACTGTGCCCATCAAACGCGCAGCCAACTGTGCCCATCAAACGTCACCACTGTGCCCATCAAACGTCACCACTGTGCCCATCAAACGTCACCACTGTGCCCATCAAACGCAGCCACTGTGCCCATCAAACGCAGCCACTGTGCCCATCAAACGCCACCACTGTGCCCTTCAAACGTCACCACTGTGCCCATCAAACGTCACCACTGTGCCCATCAAACGCAGCCACTGTGCCCATCAAACGCAGCCACTGTGCCCATCAAACGCCACCACTGTGGCCAATCAAAACGTCAGACTGTGCCATCAAACGCAGCCACTGTGCCCATCAAACGTCACCACTGTGCCCATCAAACGTCACCACTGTGCCCATCAAACGTCACCACTGTGCCCATCAAACGCAGCCACTGTGCCCATCAAACGTCACCACTGTGCCCATCAAACGTCACCACTGTGCCCATCAAACGTCACCACTGTGCCCATCAAACGCAGCCACTGTGCCCATCAAAACGTCACCACTGTGCCCATCAAACGTCACCACTGTGCCCATCAAACGTCACCACTGTGCCCATCAAACGCAGCCACTGTGCCCATCAAACGCAGCCACTGTGCCCATCAAACGCCACCACTGTGCCCATCAAACGTCACCACTGTGCCCATCAAACGTCACCACTGTGCCCATCAAACGCAGCCACTGTGCCCATCAAACGCAGCCACTGTGCCCATCAAACGCCACCACTGTGCCCATCAAACGCAGCCACTGTGCCCATCAAACGCAGCCACTGTGCCCATCAAACGTCACCACTGTGCCCATCAAACGTCACCACTGTGCCCATCAAACGTCACCACTGTGCCCATCAAACGCAGCCACTGTGCCCATCAAACGTCACCACTGTGCCCATCAAACGTCACCACTGTGCCCATCAAACGTCACCACTGTGCCCATCAAACGCAGCCACTGTGCCCATCAAACGTCACCACTGTGCCCATCAAACGTCACCACTGTGCCCATCAAACGTCACCACTGTGCCCATCAAACGTCACCACTGTGCCCATCAAACGCAGCCACTGTGCCCATCAAACGCAGCCACTGTGCCCATCAAACGTCACCACTGTGCCCATCAAACGTCACCACTGTGCCCATCAAACGCAGCCACTGTGCCCATCAAACGTCACCACTGTGCCCATCAAACGTCACCACTGTGCCCATCAAACGCAGCCACTGTGCCCATCAAACGTCACCACTGTGCCCATCAAACGTCACCACTGTGCCCATCAAACGTCACCACTGTGCCCATCAAACGTCACCACTGTGCCCATCAAACGCCACCACTGTGCCCATCAAACGCAGCCACTGTGCCCATCAAACGTCACCACTGTGCCCATCAAACGTCACCACTGTGCCCATCAAACGCAGCCACTGTGCCCAACCACTGCCACCACTGTGCCCATCAAACGTCACCACTGTGCCCATCAAATGCCACCACTGTGCCCATCAAACGCCACCACTGTGCCCATCAAACGCAGCCACTGTGCCCATCAAACGCCACCACTGTGCCCATCAAACGCCACCACTGTGCCCATCAAACGCAGCCACTGTGCCCATCAAACGCAGCCACTGTGCCCATCAAACGCCACCACTGTGCCCATCAAACGCAGCCACTGTGCCCATCAAACGCCACCACTGTGCCCATCAAACGCAGCCACTGTGCCCATCAAACGCCACCACTGTGCCCATCAAACGTCACCACTGTGCCCATCAAACGTCACCACTGTGCCCATCAAACGCCACCACTGTGCCCATCAAACGCAGCCACTGTGCCCATCAAACGCCACCACTGTGCCCATCAAACGCAGCCACTGTGCCCATCAAACGCCACCACTGTGCCCATCAAACGCCACCACTGTGCCCATCAAACGTCACCACTGTGCCCATCAAACGCCACCACTGTGCCCATCAAACGCAGCCACTGTGCCCATCAAACGCCACAACTGTGCCCATCAAACGCCACCACTGTGCCCATCAAACGCAGCCACTGTGCCCATCAAACGCAGCCACTGTGCCCATCAAACGCCACCACTGTGCCCATCAAACGCAGCCACTGTGCCCATCAAACGCCACCACTGTGCCCATCAAACGCAGCCACTGTGCCCATCAAACGCCACCACTGTGCCCATCAAACGTCACCACTGTGCCCATCAAACGCCACCACTGTGCCCATTAAACGCAGCCACTGTGCCCATCAAACGCCACCACTGTGCCCATCAAACGCCACCACTGTGCCCATCAAACGCAGCCACTGTGCCCATCAAACGCAGCCACTGTGCCCATCAAACGCCACCACTGTGCCCATCAAACGCAGCCACTGTGCCCATCAAACGCCACCACTGTGCCCATCAAACGCAGCCACTGTGCCCATCAAACGTCACCACTGTGCCCATCAAACGTCACCACTGTGCCCATCAAACGCCACCACTGTGCCCATCAAACGCAGCCACTGTGCCCATCAAACGCCACCACTGTGCCCATCAAACGCCACCACTGTGCCCATCAAACGCAGCCACTGTGCCCATCAAACGCCACCACTGTGCCCATCAAACGCCACCACTGTGCCCATCAAAGGCCACCACTGTGCCCATCAAACGCCACCACTGTGCCTATCAAATGCCACCACTGTGCCCATCAAACGCAGCCACTGTGACCATCAAATGCCACCACTGTGCCCATCAAACGCCACCACTGTGCCCATCAAACGCCACCACTGTGCCCATCAAACGCAGCCACTGTGCCCATCAAACGCCACCACTGTGCCCATCAAACGCCACCACTGTGCCCATCAAACGCCACCACTGTGCCCATCAAACGTCACCACTGTGCCCATCAAACGCCACCACTGTGCCCATCAAACGCAGCCACTGTGCCCATCAAACGCCACAACTGTGCCCATCAAACGCCACCACTGTGCCCATCAAACGCAGCCACTGTGCCCATCAAATGCCACCACTGTGCCCATCAAACGCAGCCACTGTGCCCATCAAATGCCACCACTGTGCCCATCAAACGTCACCACTGTGCCCATCAAACGTCACCACTGTGCCCATCAAACGCCACCACTGTGCCCATCAAACGCCACCACTGTGCCCATCAAACGCAGCCACTGTGCCCATCAAACGCCACCACTGTGCCCATCAAACGCCACCACTGTGCCTATCAAATGCCACCACTGTGCCCATCAAACGCAGCCACTGTGCCCATCAAACGCCACCACTGTGCCCATCAAACGCCACCACTGTGCCCATCAAACGCTACCACTGTGCCCATCAAACGCCACCACTGTGCCCATCAAACGCTACCACTGTGCCCATCAAACGTCACCACTGTGACCATCAAACGCCACCACTGTGCCTATCAAATGCAACCACTGTGCCCATCAAACGTCACCACTGTGCCCATCAAACGCCACCACTGTGCCCATCAAACGCCACCACTGTGCCCTTCAAACGCCACCACTGTGCCCAACCACTGCCACCACTGTGCCCATCAAACGCCACCACTGTGCCCAACCACTGCCACCACTGTGCCCATCAAATGCCACCACTGTGCCCATCAAACGCAACCACTGTGCCCATCAAATGCCACCACTGTGCCCATCAAACGCAACCACTGTGCCCATCAAATGCCACCACTGTGCCCAACCACTGCCACCACTGTGCCCATCAAACGCCACCACTGTGCCCAACCACTGCCACCACTGTGCCCATCAAACGCCATCACTGTGCCCATCAAACGCCACCACTGTGCTTATCAAATGCCACCACTGTGCCCATCAAACGCCACCACTGTGCCCATCAAACGCAGCCACTGTGACCATCAAACGTCACCACTGTGACCATCAAATGCCACCACTGTGCCCATCAAACGCCACCACTGTGCCCATCAAACGTCACCACTGTGCCCATCAAACGCAGCCACTGTGCCCATCAAACGTCACCACTGTGCCCATCAAATGCCACCACTGTGCCCATCAAACGTCACCACTGTGCCCATCAAACGTCACCACTGTGCCCATCAAACGTCACCACTGTGCCCATCAAACGCCACCACTGTGCCCATCAAACGCCACCACTGTGCCCATCAAACGCCACCACTGTGCCCAACCACTGCCACCACTGTGCGCTTAATGGGCACAGTGACTGAAAATCATGTTTTTTGTTTTTTTCAGTTTGTTTGCCCCCCCAAAAAATTTTGAGCACCAGCCGCCCCCGATCACTCAGTCCCCATCTCTTCAGACGGCATCCTGGGGGAATCTTCGCGGGCCGGTTCCGGGTGTTCACATCGGGCGCTGGGTGTCAGCGAATCACAGCGCACGGCCCGCCGATGCGCCTTCTTACGCGCCACGAGATGATTTATCACTCAAACATGCGGGAAGTTGTATGTCCTGCATATGGAAGACGCCTCTGAAGACGGAGAGACGAAACGCGTTGGGTGTCTGTATCTCATCTTCCCGATAGTCCTACAACTTCACTCCGTGTTTTGTACCTTTCCCAGTGCCGCTATAGTCCCGCCCCTTCAGGGATGTCTCCATTTCCATTTATTGGGGATGATGGCGGCATTTACAGTATCTCACAAAAGTAAGTACACCCCCCACATTTGTGTAAATCTTTTCATGTGACAACACTGAGGAAATGACACTTTGTATCTCCAATGTTGTGTAGTGAGTGTACAGGGGGGGAGGGGTTGTGTAGTGAGTGTACAGGGGGGGAGGGGTGTACACAGGGGGAGGGGTCTTGTGTAGTGTGTGTACATGGGGGGGAGGGGTGTACACAGGGGGGAGGGGTTGTGTAGTGAGTGTACAGCTTGTATAACAAATCACTCAACACACAGCCATTCATGTCTAAACTGGAAACAAAAGTCAGGACACCCCTAAGTGAAAATGTCCAAATTGGGCCCCAAAGTGTCAATATTTTGTGTGGCCGCCATTATTTTTAACCCTCTTGGGCTTGGAGTTCACCAGAGCTTCACAGGTTGTCACCGGAGTCCTTGTCCCCTCCCCCATGATGACATCACAGAGCTGGTGGATGTTGGAGACCTTCTGCTCCTCCCCCCCTCCCCCCCCCCCACAGATGACCAATAGGGTTTCGGTCTGGAGACGCTTGGCCAGTCCATCACCTTCACCCTCAGCTTCTTCAACAAGGCAGTGGTGGTCCTGGAGGGGTTGCAACCCAGCAACTGTGTGATGTCATCAGGTCCAACCCACCACTAGCAAGGGGGACCTAATAAAGGGGGTCCAACCTGCTACTAGCAAGGGGGACCTAATAAAGGGGGTCCAACCCGCTACTAGCAAGGGGGACCTAATAAAGGGGGTCCAACCCACTACTAGCAAGGGGGACCTAATAAAGGGGGTCCAACCCACCTAGCGGGGGACTAATAAAGGGGGTCAAACCCGCTACTAGCAAGGGGGACCTAATAAAGGGGGTCCAACCCGCTACTAGCAAGGGGGACCTAATAAAGGGGGGTCCAACTCGCTACTAGCAAGGGGGACCTAATAAAGGGGGTCCAACCCGCTACTAGCAAGGGGGACCTAATAAAGGGGGTCCAAACCCACTACTAGCAAGGGGGACCTAATAAAGGGGGTCAAACCCGCTACTAGCAAGGGGGACCTAATAAAGGGGGTCCAACCCGCTACTAGCAAGGGGGACCTAATAAAGGGGGTCCAACTCGCTACTAGCAAGGGGGACCTAATAAAGGGGGTCCAACCCGCTACTAGCAAGGGGGGGGGGGGGGGGGGGGGGACCTAATAAAGGGGGTCCAACCCGGGGGCCTCTACTAGCAAGGGGGACCTAATAAAGGGGGTCAAACCCGCTACTAGCAAGGGGGACCTAATAAAGGGGGTCAAACCCGCTACTAGCAAGGGGGACCTAATAAAGGGGGTCCAACCCGCTACTAGCAAGGGGGACCTAATAAAGGGGGTCCAACTCGCTACTAGCAAGGGGGACCTAATAAAGGGGGTCCAACCCGCTACTAGCAAGGGGGACCTAATAAAGGGGGTCCAACCCACTACTAGCAAGGGGGACCTAATAAAGGGGGTCAAACCCGCTACTAGCAAGGGGGACCTAATAAAGGGGGTCCAACCCGCTACTAGCAAGGGGGACCTAATAAAGGGGGTCCAACTCGCTACTAGCAAGGGGGACCTAATAAAGGGGGTCCAACCCGCTACTAGCAAGGGGGACCTAATAAAGGGGGTCCAACCCACTACTAGCAAGGGGGACCTAATAAAGGGGGTCAAACCCGCTACTAGCAAGGGGGACCTGATAAAGGGGCCAGTAAATGTATATATCATATTTGGTGTCTAACAAATCATAATGTCATTCTGCTAAATCATCTGCTGGTCGTGGGAAGAAAGTGGGCGGAGCAGCACTGCGATCACATGACCCGTACTGCCTGGTACAGCCGGTCCCTCGATCACGTCTCCTCCTCTCAGACTGACGGACAATCGTTCCTTTATAACTTTTATTGTTGGGTTAAACAATGTTACATTCATGGACATAAATTAGAATAAATAAGACGTTCCACAGATGTGAGGCATGCCGGGAAGAAGCGGGATACGGACAGAGCTGCCGAAATGTCACAAGGTAACCAATCCACACACTTTGCGTCCTCAATGGGGGTTTTTCAGCCATCTTCGGACACGCTCAGTGATGATTGGCCGAGGAGCGACCACAAAAAAATCTCTGCATGTGTGGAGGACAATAATAGGAAGACATTAGAAGCAGCGATTTCTCTCTGTGATGTCACACGGGATTATGGGGGTTCTCCTTTCACCCCGAACATTGTAGATATGGGAAGAGCGATACTCATATTTATACTTTTCCAGGGAAAGGGGCTTATTAGTATTTGTATATAATGATAACGGAACCCCCTACAGCTTCCCCACCTTCCTATCCCTCTCCTCTATAGCCCTGCACCCTGTTGTGTTATTATTTGTGATTGGAAATACCTTTTAATTCCGTTTTTTCTCAGATGCTCCTCCCCTTCCAGTGCTCTGCGCAGGCAGAGCTAAGTAACAGCCACACCCATCATTATAGCCCACGCCCCTCTTCACATGTCCTTCCACAGGCCTAACTTCAAGAGGAAGAGTGGGGGAGGTGTTTGACCACAGAGGGGCCATGTCTGAGAAGGGGTGTGTCTGACTTTTGAAGGGGCGTGTCTGACCAGAGAGCGTGTGTCTGATAATTGAAAAGGTGTGTCAAACCGTTAAGTGAGTGTCTCTGATCAGACAGGGACCATGTCTGACCACTGAAAGGATGTGTCCGACCAGAGAGAGGCAGTGTCTGACCAGAGAGGGGGCTGTCTGACCACTGAGGGGTTGTGTCTGAGCACTGAGGGGTGTGTCCGACCAGACAGGGGCTGTCTGAACTCTTAGGGGTGTGTCTGACCAGAGGGGGTCGTCTGACCACTGAGGGGTGTGTCTGACCAGAGAGGGGCCATTTTTGACCATTGAAGGGGTGTGTCTGACCAGACAGGGGCTGTCTGAACTCTTAGGGGTGTGTCTGACCAGAGGGGGTCGTCTGACCACTGAGGGGTGTGTCTGACCAGAGAGGGGCCGTCTGCCCACTAAGGGGTGTGTCTGAGCACTGAGGGGTGTGTCTGACCAGAGAGGGGCCATTTTTGACCATTGAAGGGGTGTGTCCGACCAGACAGGGGCTGTCTGAACACTTAGGGGTGTGTCTGACAAAAGAGGGTCGTCTGACCTATGAAGGGGCGTGTCTGATCAGTCTGACCAGAGAGGGGCCATCTGACCACTTAGGGGTGTGTCCAACCAGAGAGGGGCTGTCTGAACACTTAGGGGTGTGTCTGACCATAGAGGGGCTGTCTGACCTTTAAAGGGGTGTGTCTGACCAGAGAGGGGCCATCTGACCACTAAGGGGTGTGTCTGACCACTGAGGGGTGTGTCTGACCAGAGAGGGGGCCGTGTTTGACCATTGAAGGGGTGTGTCCTACCTGAGAGGGGCTGTCTGAACACTTATCGAAGGGGTATCTCTGACACTGAAGTTGTGTGTCTGACCATTGAGGAGGGTGTGTAATCATTGAAGGGGTGTGTCGAATTGTTGAGGGGGTGTGTCTGACCATTGAAGGGGTGTGTCTAATTGTTGAAGGGGTGTGTCTAATCATTAAAGGGGTGTGTCTAATCATTAAAGGGGTGTGTCTAATCATTAAAGGGGTGTGTCTGACCATTGAAGGAGTGTGTCTAATCATTGAAGGGGTGTGTCTGACCATTAAGGGGGTGTGTCTGATCACTGAGGGGGTGTGTCTGACCATGGAAAGGGTGTGTCTAACCATTGAAGGGGTGTGTCTAATCATTAAGGGGGTGTGTCTGACCATTGAGGGGGTGTCTCTAATCATTGCATGGGTGTGTGTAATCATTATAGGGGTGTGTCTCACCATTAAGGGTGTGCGTCTGACCATTGAGGTGTTGTGTCTCACCATTGAGGGGGTGTATCTCAACATTGAGGGGGTGTGCCTGATCACTGAGGGGGTGTGTCTGACTATTGAGGGGCTGTGTCTCACCATTGAGGGGGTGCGTCTCACCATTGAGGGGGTGTGTCTCACCATTGAGTGGGTGTGTCTTACCATTAAGGGTGTGCGTCTCACCATTGAGTGGGTGTGTCTCACCACTGAGGGGGTGTGTCTGACCGGTTCCCTTACTGAGTGCACTGGGCCTCGCTCTGTTGGTGTCCCCACAGGACAGATTCCCCATCACTTCCTGTCCTGCACATATTGGTCAGACTACTGAATGGAAAGGTGGAGAGAATTTACAAGGCCGGTGTGTGAGAATGAACTTGCACCTGTTTCCAGAGTGAACTTCGCTGGGTGGAAGGTAGGTCTGGGAGGAGTCGGCCTTGAAATCCCTGCTTGGAGTAGGTAGGTTAGTTGCAGCAATCTGGAGGTGAAGCCAGAGTCACCGTACGTCCCGGGATATGAGCTACATAGACAGTCGGTATTATCACTGAGCGCCCCTCATATACATGATATACCTCTAGGGGGCGCCATGTATGGATTAGGAAGCGTTGGCGGTGATGAAGACGTAGATCCTGGACAGGAAGGTGGTCACCGTTCCCTGGCGGAAAAGCTTCATCTCCACGTCCAGAAGGAAGTCTTTGGGCTTCCTGATTGGTCGCTGGAGGTAGAGGATTCCGGTGTACGGGTTGAACTTCCTGACGCTGAAGAAATTCTCCTCGTTCCCCTTCTTGATGTCCATGAGGATGTTGTCCCCCGCGTAGGCCGGCGACGGGGCGATGCGGAAGATCTGTGCCGGGACCACCACGCCGGTGGGGAAATTGAGGCGGTGGTAGGAGATCCGCACCGCCGTGTTCTGACAGTCCTGATAGTTGAAGCATTGGATCCGCTCACATTTCCTGCAGAAGGAGAAAAAGGAACTGAGAACCGGCGGGGAAAGTCATGGTGGGGCTCCGACACGTGTAGACTGGATGGTACAACCACCGAATGGTCTCCGCCAACTCTAGGGGGCGAGATCTCTGTGCCCATTATGAGGGGGTCCCACCATCCCTGTGCCCCATTATGAAGGGTTCCCACCATCCCTGTGCCCATTATGAGGGGTTCCCACCATCCCTGTGCCCATTATGAGGGGTTCCCACCATCCCTGTGCCCATTATGAGGGGTTCCCACCATCCCTGTGCCCATTATGAGGGGTTCCCACCATCCCTGTGCCAATTATGAGGGGTTCCCACCATCCCTGTGCCAATTATGAGGGGTTCCCACCATCCCTGTGCCCATTATGAGGGGTTCCCACCATCCCTGTGCCAATTATGAGGGGTTCCCACCATCCCTGTGCCAATTATGAGGGGTTCCCACCATCCCTGTGCCCATTATGAGGGGTTCCCACCATCCCTGTGCCAATTATGACGGGTTCCCACCATCCCTGTGCCCATTATGAGAGGTTCCCACCATCCCTGTGCTGAGTTCCTGGGTCTGTACACCCGCTGTGCCCCATTATGAAGGGTTCCCACCATCCCTGTGCCCCATTATGAAGGGTTCCCACCATCCCCGTGCCCCATTATGAAGGGTTCCCACCATCCCTGTGCCCCATTATGAAGGGTTCCCACCATCCCTGTGCCCCATTATGAGGGGTTCCCACCATCCCTGTGCCCCATTATGAAGGGTTTCCACCATCCCCGTGCCCCATTATGAGGGGTTCCCACCATCCCTGTGCCCCATTATGAGGGGTTCCCACCATCTCTGTGCCTCATTATGAGGGGTTCCCACCATCCCTGTGCCCCATTATGAGGGGTTCCCACCATCCCTGTGCCCATTATGAGGGGTTCCCACCATCCCTGTGCCAATTATGAGGGGTTCCCACCATCCCTGTGCTGAGTTCCCGGGTCTGTACAGCTGCTGTGCCCATTATGAGGAGTTCCCACCATCCCTGTGCCCCATTATGAGGGGTTCCCACCATCCCTGTGCCCCATTATGAGGGGTTCCCACCTTCTCCAACCAAAACTTACATGTGTGAGACTTTTCGGTAGTTTTCGGGACATTCGAAGGACAGACACTTGTAACCCCCCAGAATATTGAAGCATTCCTCCAACGCCGAGCAGTTGTGGGTCCCGATTTCGCATTCATCGATATCTGAGGAGAAGAGAATATCGTCAGACGAGGATTTTTAAGATGCCAAATTCAGTAAAATACCCCCAACCCCCCCACCCCCGATCCTTCCCCGATGGAGGAGGAGCCGCCCCGCAGTGCGGAGGTCTCTGGATTTGCACAGCACTCATCTCCATATAATGTCTATAATGTGTAGACATGTGCAATTCGTTTAGTTCCGAATTCCCAAGTTTTTTCAATTTCCGGATTTTTGAATTTTTGAATTCCTGAATTTCCTGCTGAGACCCGGGTCTCTATGTTGGGTGCGGCGTGGGTGGGAGGGGGGTCCTGCTGAGACCCGGGTCTCTATGTTGGGTGCGGCGTGGGTGGGAGGGGGGTCCTGCTGAGACCCGGGTCTCTATGTTTGGTGCGGCACGGGTGGGAGGGGGGTCCTGCTGAGACCCGGGTCTCTATGTTGGATCGGGCGGGGTGGGAGGGGGGTCCTGCTGAGACCCTGGTCTCTATGTTGGGTGCGGCGCGGGTGGGAGGGGGGTCCTGCTGAGACCCAGGTCTCTATGTTGGGTGCGTCGCGGGTGGGAGGGGGGTCCTGCTGAGACCCAGGTCTCTATGTTGGGTGCGGCGCGGGTGGGAGGGGGGTCCTGCTGAGACCCGGGTCTGTATGTTGGGTGCGGCGCGGGTGGGAGAGGGGTCCTGCTGAGACCTCGGCCTCTATGTTGGGTGCGGCATGGGTGGGAGGGGGTTTCCTGCTGAGACCCCCGTCACTATGTTGGGTGTAACGCGGGTGGGAGGGGGGTCCTGCTGAGACCCGGGTCTCTATGTTGGATCGGGCGGGGTGGGAGGGGGGTCCTGCTGAGACCCGGGTCTGTATGTTGGGTGTGGCGCGGGTGGGTCCTGCTGAGACCCGGGTCTCTATGTTGGGTGCGGCGCGGGTGGGAGAGGGGTCCTGCTGAGACCTCGGCCTCTATGTTGGGTGCGGCATGGGTGGGAGGGGGGTCCTGCTGAGACCCCCGTCACTATGTTGGGTGTAACGCGGGTGGGAGGGGGGTCCTGCTGAGACCCGGGTCTCTATGTTGGGTGCGGCGCGGGTGGGAGGGGGTTTCTGCTGAGACCCGGGTCTCTATGTTGGGTGCGTCGTGGGTGGGAGGGGGGTCCTGCTGAGACCCCGGCCTCTATGTTGGGTGCGTCGCGGGTGGGAGGGGGGTCCTGCTGAGACCCGGGTCTCTATGTTGGGTGCGGTGCAGGTGGGAGGGGGGTCCTGCTGAGACCCGGGTCTCTATGTTGGGTGCGGTGCAGGTGGGTCCTGCTGAGACCCGGGTCTCTATGTTGGGTGCGGTGCAGGTGGGAGGGGGGTCCTGCTGAGACCCGGTCTCTATGTTGGGTGCGGCGCGGGTGGGAGGGGGGTCCTGCTGAGACCCGGGTCTCTATGTTGGGTGCGGCGCGGGTGGGAGGGGGGTCCTGCTGAGACCCGGGTCTCTATGTTGGGTGCGGCGTGGGTGGGAGGGGGGTCCTGCTGAGACCCGGGTCTCTATGTTGGGTGCGGCGTGGGTGGGAGGGGGGTCCTGCTGAGACCCGGGTCTCTATGTTGGGTGCGGCGTGGGTGGGAGGGGGGTCCTGCTGAGACCCGGGTCTCTATGTTGGGTGCGTCGCGGGTGGGAGGGGGGTCCTGCTGAGACCCGGGTCTCTATGTTGTGTGCGGCGCGGGTGGGAGGGGGGTCCTGCTGAGACCAGGGTCTCTATGTTGGGTGCGGCGCGGGTGGGAGGGAGTTCCTGCTGAGACCCGGCTCTCTATGTTGTGTGCGGCGCGGGTGGGAGGGGGGTCCTGCTGAGACCCGGGTCTCTATGTTGGGTGCGGCGTGGGTGGGAGAGGGGTCCTGCTGAGACCTGGGTCTCTATGTTGGGTGTGGCGCGGGTGGGAGGGGGGTCCTGCTGAGACCCGGGTCTCTATGTTGGATCGGGCGGGGTGGGAGGGGGGTCCTGCTGAGACTCGGGTCTCTATGTTGGGTGCGACGCGTTTCCAGCACAATACAGATACGCAGATAAGTGGCCCCACGGAAAAATCTCTTCGTATTGTGGGCACGAAGGGGTTAAATCGCATTATTTTCTTTGGTACCTTTGCAGGACAGCCCGTTGGCAGACATGGTGTAGCCGTTCTCGGGGCAGGCGCACTGGTAGCTCCCCGGCGTGTTGACGCAGGCGAAGACGCACAGGGTGCCGATGCTCTGCTGACACTCGTCTATATCTGGAATCGGAGAAGGAACGTCGTTAGTCGAAAAATTAAAATTATCGGAGAAGGAACATTTACGAAGGGGTCCCGCCCTCTTTCAGGCAGGAAACGGATGGGATTGGTCGTTTACCTTGGCAGGAGAGCCCGTCGTCGCCCAGCTTGTAGCCCTCCTTGCAGTAGCATTGGTAGGAGCCGTAAACGTTGGTGCACTCCTGGTTGCAGGGGTTCTGATCGCACTCGTTCACATCTGTGGAGGAAGCGTGTATAAAATGAGGATGAAGCGTTTGCGTGATTCTCGAGAAGCCGACTCAGACGAAGACTTCTTTAAAGGGGGTCTCTTTATGAGACGTTCGTTGGACGAATGTTAGAAGCCTTTGGCTGAAATGTCCTTGTCTTATTTTATGATCCTTAGCGGCGCCATCTAGTGACCAAAATGTGGTATATTTTTTAAATGAGTTATCTCAGAACGTTATACCTCATTCTGGCCACTAGATGGAGCTGACTATATAGGAATTCACTTATTAACAAATAAATCAAAAATATGGGAGGGGTTTCGTCCAGCTTGCACGAACGCTTCTGATATCCGTCCAACAAATCTTTTATTACTGGACCCCCTAAGTGTACATCAATCCCAACAATCAATATCTCTTATATGCTTCCTTTTTAGTCTGGTAAATACACCATTAGGTGGAGGCTGGTGGGTTTTCTTTATCGGGGGGGGGGGGGTGTAACCTCCCCTCCCCCGGCTGTCAGTCAGTTGGGTCATCCCGCTCTCCCTCCTCCGTCGGTCGGTCATCCACCCCCGCACTTACCCTGTCTTGGTTGCAGGCAGGCAGCGGCCTCTATCTCGTCTCCTCTCCTCAGCCTCATGGGGGCTCCTGCAGTGCATCTCCTCCCTCCTCCTCCTCCTAGGCATCCAATAGGATCGCCTGTCCTTTCAGGCAATCAGGTGACGAGTCTCCAGGTCTCAGGAAGGAGGAGCATCGGTGTGGCAATGCTCTGCGCCCCGAGCCCACCCTTTTTTAAGCCTATTACAGCCTCTGGCTCTAATCACTTGCTTCAAACTCCTCCCCTCCCCATTGGAATCCATGGTCCGGCGGCCTGCATGTAGATAAGGGGGCCGGCACATGGAGGGGGGCGGTGCCTGTACGACCCCTAATGGACGGGCCTCCATACTGCTGATCCTGCCAGAATATGAGTTTGTAACTTCCCGTGCGCTCTGCAGCCTTAACTCAAGTAGTGTTATCAGCCATGCCCAGGTCACCTCTGTGGACTACAGAACATCTCCGTCTATGTTACAGAGAAGAGAGAGAGATGTTCTGTAGTCCTCCCCACTGCTGAGAGATCCAAGGCAAAATGCATTGCCCCTCCATAGCAGCATTGGTTGTATGCCCTGCCCTTTTGTACTCCTCCTTCTGGCGAGGTGCCCCGAAGCAGCTGCCTCTTCTGCCTACCCTTTGGCCTGGCTTTACCTCGGGTGACAACACTGATGTAGACATCCGAAATCCCTGAGACTGCTGCCGAGTGATGTCATCTTGGATGTGATGTCAGCAGCCCCAGCAGAGCAAACCGTCACTCAAGTGACCCTATATAGTATTCCTCTTTGCCCCTCCCCTGAGGGGGGGTGGTGAAGGGAGGGTGGAGGAGATGGACCAGCACAGACGGTAATGAGACCCTCCCAGAAGATGAGAGGGATATGGCATGGAAGGAGGGGGCTGGGCTTAGGGATTGATACTTCCTGGATTACTTTTTTAGAGGGTCCTTTTATGTGAATAAAAATGATTTATGGAAAGAAAAGATCTGAAGAAAACATTTCACACATTTGACTTTTCTGCGCTTTTAAGAGCATTTTGTTTATACTTGGTGAGAGGTTTTCATGCTATCACCCACCGATGGACACCATTACCTTCGCAGTGTCTCCCATCCTGGGACAAGCGGAATCCGGCAAAACAAGAACAGCGATAAGAGCCGACCGTGTTCTCGCAGGTGTGGTGACACAGGCGCCCCGGGAAGGTCCAACATTCATTTATATCTACAAAAGGAAAATAATAAAATGGGGAAATGCTACAAAAATATAGAGCACAAAAGCTACCAGAACCAGCTTTTCTCAAAGATCATGAAACCCACCCCTGAGGAGCTCGCAATATTCTTCCTCACCCCCTGAGGAGCTCACAATGTTCTCCCTCACCCCCTGAGGGGCTCACAATGTTCTCCCTCACCCCTGAGGAGCTCACAATGTTCTCCCTCACCCCTGAGGAGCTCACAATGTTCTCCCTTACCCCTGAGGAGCTCACAATGTTCTCCCTCACCCCTGAGGAGCTCACAATGTTCTCCCTCACCCCTGAGGAGCTCACAATATTCTTCCTCACCCCCGAGGAGCTCACAACATTCCCCCCCCCTGAAGAGCTCAGAATGTTCTTGCTTACCCTCCGAGGAGCTCATAACATTCTTTTTCACCCCCTGAGGAGCTGACAATGTTCTTCCTCACCTCTTAGGAGCTGATATTGTTTTGCTTGTTCTTCTTCACATCTGAGGAGCTCACAATGTTCTCCCTCACCCCTGAGGAGCTCACAATCTTCTCCCTCACCCCTGAGGAGCTCACAATGTTCTCCCTCACCCCTGAGGAGCTCACAATGTTCTCCCTGACCCCTGAGGAGCTCACAATTTTCTTCCTTAACCCCCGAGGAGCTCACAACATTCTCCCCCCCCCTGAGGAGCTAAGAAGAATGTTCTTCCTCACACCCTGACAAGCTCTCAATGTTGTTCTTCTGATATTGTTCTGCTTGTTCTTCTTCACATGCGAGGAGCTCACAATGTTCTTCCTCGCCCCTGAGGAGCTCACAATGTTCTTCTTCACCCCCTGAGGACCTCACAATGTTCTCTCTCACCCCTGAGGACCTCACAATGTTCTCTCTCACTCCTGAGGAGCTCACAATGTTCTTCCTCACCCCTGAGGAGCTCACAATGCTCTCCCTTACTCCTGAGGAGCTCACAATGTTCTTCTTCACCCCCTGAGGACCTCACAATGTTCTCTCTCACCCCTGAGGACCTCACAATGTTCTCTCTCACTCCTGAGGAACTCACAATGTTCTTACTCACCCCTGAGGAGCTCACAATGCTCTCCCTTACTCCTGAGGAGCTCACAATGTTCTTGCTTACCCTCCGAGGAGCTCATAACATTCTTTTTCACCCCCTGAAGAGCTGACAATGTTCTTCCTCACCTCTTAGGAGCTGATATGGTTTTGCTTGTTCTTCTTTACATCTGAGGAGCTCACAATGTTCTCCCTCACCCCTGAGGAGCTCACAATGTTCTCCCTCACCCCCGAGGAGCTCACAATGTTCTCCCTCACCCCTGAGGAGCTCACAATGTTCTCCCTGACCCCTGAGGAGCTCACAATTTTCTTCCTTAACCCCCGAGGAGCTCACAACATTCTCCCCCCCCCCTGAGGAGCTAAGAAGAATGTTCTTCCTCACACCCTGACAAGCTCTCAATGTTCTTGCTTACCCTCCGGGGAGCTCATAACATTCTTTTTCACCCCCTGAGGAGCTGACAATGTTCTTCCTCACCTCTTAGGAGCTGATATTGTTCTGCTTGTTCTTCTTCACATGCGAGGAGCTCACAATGTTCTTCCTCGCCCCTGAGGAGCTCACAATGTTCTCTCTCACCCCTGAGGACCTCACAATGTTCTCCCTCACTCCTGAGGAGCTCACAATGTTCTTCCTCACCCCTGAGGAGCTCACAGTGCTCTCCCTTACTCCTGAGGAGCTCACAATGTTCTCCCTGACCCCTGAGGAGCTCACAATTTTCTTCCTTAACCCCCGAGGAGCTCACAACATTCTCCCCCCCCCTGAGGAGCTAAGAAGAATGTTCTTCCTCACACCCTGACAAGCTCTCAATGTTGTTCTTCTGATATTGTTCTGCTTGTTCTTCTTCACATGCGAGGAGCTCACAATGTTCTTCCTCGCCCCTGAGGAGCTCACAATGTTCTTCTTCACCCCCTGAGGACCTCACAATGTTCTCTCTCACCCCTGAGGACCTCACAATGTTCTCTCTCACTCCTGAGGAGCTCACAATGTTCTTCCTCACCCCTGAGGAGCTCACAATGCTCTCCCTTACTCCTGAGGAGCTCACAATGTTCTTCTTCACCCCCTGAGGACCTCACAATGTTCTCTCTCACCCCTGAGGACCTCACAATGTTCTCTCTCACTCCTGAGGAGCTCACAATGTTCTTACTCACCCCTGAGGAGCTCACAATGCTCTCCCTTACTCCGGAGGAGCTCACAATGTTCTTGCTTACCCTCCGAGGAGCTCATAACATTCTTTTTCACCCCCTGAAGAGCTGACAATGTTCTTCCTCACCTCTTAGGAGCTGATATTGTTTTGCTTGTTCTTCTTCACATCTGAGGAGCTCACAATGTTCTCCCTCACCCCTGAGGAGCTCACAATGTTCTCCCTCACCCCCGAGGAGCTCACAATGTTCTCCCTCACCCCTGAGGAGCTCACAATGTTCTCCCTGACCCCTGAGGAGCTCACAATTTTCTTCCTTAACCCCCGAGGACATCACAACATTCTCCCCCCCCCCCTGAGGAGCTAAGAAGAATGTTCTTCCTCACACCCTGACAAGCTCTCAATGTTCTTGCTTACCCTCCGGGGAGCTCATAACATTCTTTTTCACCCCCTGAGGAGCTGACAATGTTCTTCCTCACCTCTTAGGAGCTGATATTGTTCTGCTTGTTCTTCTTCACATGCGAGGAGCTCACAATGTTCTTCCTCGCCCCTGAGGAGCTCACAATGTTCTCTCTCACCCCTGAGGACCTCACAATGTTCTCCCTCACTCCTGAGGAGCTCACAATGTTCTTCCTCACCCCTGAGGAGCTCACAATGCTCTCCCTTACTCCTGAGGAGCTCACAATGTTCTTCCTCACCCCTGAGGAGCTCACAATGTTCTCCTTCACTCCTGAGGAGCTCACAATGTTCTCCCTCACCCCGGAGGAGCTCACAATGTTCTCCCTCACCCCCGAGGAGCTCACAATGTTCTCCCTGACTCCCAAGGAGCTTACAATGTTCTCTCTCACCCCTGAGGAGCTCACAATGTTCTTCTTCACCCCCGAAGAGCTCACAATGTTCTCCCTCACCCCTGAGGAGCTCACAATGTTCTTCTTCACCCCCAGGAGCTCACAATGTTCTTCCTCACCCCTGAGGAGCTCACAATGCTCTCCCTTACTCCTGAGGAGCTCACAATATTCTTCCTCACCCCTGAGGAGCTCACAATGTTCTCCTTCACTCCTGAGGAGCTCACAATGTTCTCCCTCACCCCGGAGGAGCTCACAATGTTCTCCCTCACCCCCGAGGAGCTCACAATGTTCTCCCTGACTCCCAAGGAGCTTACTATGTTCTCTCTCACTCCTGAGGAGCTCACAATGTTCTTCTTCACCCCCGAAGAGCTCACAATGTTCTCCCTCACCCCTGAGGAGCTCACAATGTTCTTCTTCACCCCCGAAGAGCTCACAATGTTCTCCCTCACCCCTGAGGAGCTCACAATGTTCTTCTTCACCCCCAGGAGCTCACAATGTTCTTCCTCACCCCTGAGGAGCTCACAATGTTCTTCTTCACCCCCAGGAGCTCACAATGTTCTTCCTCACCCCTAAGAAGCTTACAATGCTCTAGCGTTACCGCATGGCTCAAACAGCCTCCAGGGACAAGTTCAACAGAGCCGGTGTGTTTTTGAATTGTGGATAAAAAATACACAAACTCCATGCAGATGTCATTCTAAATGGGGACAGATACCCTAGACTCCAGCTCTGATATGTCACACCACTAACCAACCCACTAAGACAACATGGTGATCCTTATTAGATATTAATAAATTTAGATAACGGGTGTGTGTGATCTGATCTTACCGATACACGTCTTCCTGAATGTGTCGTAGCGATAGCCAGCCTTGCAGTTACAGCGATATGATCCGGGTATGTTGGTGCAGGTCTGTTCAGCGGAACAATTGTGGATCCCAGCGCTGCACTCATCAAAATCTGCAACAAAGAATACGATGAATGCGAAGACCAGATTCACACCCAATGCAATGTGTGGGTATGCACAAACCACACCCCCAACAAACCCCAATGAGCTCCAACACACCCAATGAGCCCCAACACACCCCAATGAGCCCCAACTCACCCCAATGATCCCCAACACACCCCAATGAGCCCCACCTCCAACACGCCCCATGAGCCACAACACACCCCAATGAGCCCCAACCCACCCCAACACACCCCAATGATCCCCACCTCCAACACGCCCCATAAGCCCCAACACATCCCAATGATCCCCAACACACCCCAATGATCCCCAACACACCCCAATGATCCCCAACATACCCCAATGAGCCCCAACACACCCCAATGATCCCCAACACACCCCAATGATCCCCAACACACCCAATGAACCCCAACTCACCCAATGAGCCCTAACACACCCCAATGATCCCCAACACACCCCAATGATCCCCAACACACTCAATGAACCCCAACACACCCCAATGAGCCCCAACACACACCAATGAGCCCTAACACACCCAATGAGCCCCAACACACCCCAATGAGCCCCAACACACACCAATGAGCCCTAACACACCCAATGAGCCCCAACACACCCCAATGGACTCCAACACACCCCAATGATCCCCAACACACCCCAATGGACTCCAAAATATCTGCATTTTAGCTCATCATAGTGCACAGATTAGCCTGGAAGACAAGTGAATTTGTCAGAATTTCGGTTCGTAATGAAACAAACCACACGGGCCTATCCATAACCCCAGAAGGAAGACAATGGGTGGAGGCCGGGAGGTCTATTATTATCTCTCTCTCCATCTCTCTCTCTCTCTCTCTCCATCTCTCTCTCTCTCCATCTCTCTCTCCATATCTGTCTCTCCATATCCATCTCTCTCCATTTCTCTCTCTCTCCCTCCATCTCTCTCTCTCTCTCTCTCTCTCCATCTGTCTCTCCATCTCTTTCTCTCTCTCTCTCTTCATCTCTATCTCTTTCCATCTCTCTCCATCACTCTCTCCTCTCTCTCTCTATATATCTCTCTTCTCTCTCTATATATCTCTCTCTCCATCTCTCTCCCTCCATCTCTCTCTCCATATCTCTCTCTCTCCATCTCTCTCTCTCTCTCTCTCTCTCCATCTCTCTCTCCATATCTGTCTCTCCATATCTGTCTCTCCATATCCATCTCTCTCCATTTCTCTCTCTCTCCCTCCATCTCTCTCTCTCTCTCTCTCTCTCTCTCTCTCTTTCTCTCTCCATCTGTCTCTCCATCTCTTTCTCTCTCTCTCTTCATCTCTATCTCTTTCCATCTCTCTCTCCTCTCTCTCTCTACATATCTCTCTTCTCTCTCCCTCCATCTCTCTCCATATCTCTCTCTCTCTCCACCTCTCTCTCTCTCTCTCTCTCTCTCTCTCTCCATCTCTCTCTCCATATCTGTCTCTCCATTTCTCTCTCTCTCTCTCCCTCCATCTCTCTCTCTCTCTTCATCTCTATCTCTTTCCATCTCTCTCCATCTCTCTCTCTATATATATCTCTCTTCTCTCTCTATATATCTCTCTCTCCATCTCTCTCTCTCCATCTCTCTCTCCATATCTCTCTTTCTCTCCATCTCTCTCTCCACCTCTCTCTCTCTCCCCCCGCCATCTCTTTATCTGTATGTCGGTATGTTGGGATGGGAGCTTTAGCTCTGGATATTGTTCTCTAAATTTAATAAAATATTCCGACACAAAGTTGTTCTTTGGGTTTTAGAGATTATTCTCTTTAAGTTGATGTTCTTCAAAATCACAAATTGCAGTGAGGAGTTCCGGAGACCCCCCCCCCCCCAGACCTCCATGGGGCCCCTCGGAAGGGAAGCCTCCGATTTCACACTAGAACTCCCATCATCCTCACCGATGCACATGGTGCCGTTCTCGTTGGGTCGGTACCCGCGGTTGCAGTTGAGGTGTTTCCTCTGGCAGACGTACGACCCCAGGGTGTTGACGCAAGTGAAGCCGGGCTTGCAGGGGGCGGGGCTTCCCACACATTCGTTTATATCTGACAGAGAGAGAAAAATACAAAAATTCAGAGAAACTTTTTCTGAAACGGAAATCCGGATTTCATATTCTGAGTCCAAATAACACCCCCAAATCCTCCATCCCCCCAATCCTCCATCCCCCCAAATCCTCCATCCCCCCAATCCTCCATCCCCCCAAATCCTCCATCCTCCCCCCAATCCTCCATCCCCCAATCCTCCATCCCCCAATCCTCCATCCCCCCAAATCCTCCATCCTCCCCCCAATCCTCCATCCCCCCAAATCCTCCATCCTCCCCCCAATCCTCCATCCCCCAATCCTCCATCCCCCAATCCTCCATCCCCCCAAATCCTCCATCCTCCCCCCAAATCCTCCATCCCCCCAAATCCTCCATCCTCCCCCCAATCCTCCATCCCCCAATCCTCCATCCCCCAATCCTCCATTCCTCCCAATCCTCCATCCCCCCAAATCCTCCATCCTCCCCCCAATCCTCCATCCCCCCCAATCCTCCATCCCCCCAAATCCTCCATCCTCCCCCCAATCCTCCATCCCCCAATCCTCCATTCTCCCCAATCCTCCATTCCTCCCAATTCGAAGATTCAAAAGAGGTTACAAATGATGTGAAATATTGAATAGAACGTAACAAATGAATAATAATAAATAACAATATTAATAATAATAAAAATGTTTTATTATTATTATTATTAATTATTAAATTGTTCCTGATAAATTTGTATTCATTACATTCACTAACAGCCAAATTTGAAAGGAAATACCAGTACTTATAATTTAATAGTTAGTAATAGTTAATTAGCTATTATTTCAAATTTCCGTTCTTATTTTCGACTTTCCGTTCTTCCTGAAAGCCCCAGATTGGCATCACTATGCCCCCCGATTCTGAGGCCTAAAGGTTACCTTGGCACACTCCCTCCTCCAACAAGAACCCGGGCTGGCACATCACCTCCGGGACACAAACGAAGGATCCAACCGTGTTGACGCAGCGTTCGCTTTTAGCGCAACTGTGAGTGTTCAGAGCGCATTCATCCACATCTGCCAATACAATGCAAAAAAAAAAAAAAACACAGTTGTGATTTATAGGGAGTTAAAAGAGCCGAAACAACCCCCCCCCCCCAATTAGACAGAACTGTTCTCTGCCCCCAAGAAGCAGGGCGCACCCTAGGCAGAGGCCTCAGTGGCAACACTGGTCTGATGGGGGCCACCTACCCTTGTCTGGCTTTGGTGTTGGTTCCGGTTCCGGTTTTGGTGGGATCTTTATATCTGGTGGGATGAGCTGCTCCTCTCCGTTGCAGCAGAGGATCATCATGTGGTTACAGGGGTAGCCCAGGTTCAGGTTGGACTCGCAGGAGTCCCCCTCCTTCCTGATCTTCAGCCCCAGGGAGCAGCATTCGCAGCACAGCTGAAAAGCAAGGTACATCGGGGGTTAAAGGTGACAAAGTGCTCCCTTTGGGGGCCCGGGGCACTTCAGGTTGGGGGAGACCCTTATACACAGAGGTGGTTTACATTGACAGTGACAGTCACACATGTTTAATGCATGACAGAGTCCAGAGTTTTACAGATCATGGCTGCAAAATATTACCTCCCAAGATACTTTTAATAAAAGAAAATACATTTTAAATTATTTCATCGTTATTATTTTTTTATTATTTTATGTATAATTTTTTTATATTGTTTTGTATATATATATATATATATATATATATATATATATATATATATATATATTTTTTTTTTTTACATACAATTTTATTGTATTATTTATTAATTTATATTTTTTATATTGTTTTATATTATTTTTTTTATATCCTTTTTTATTATACATTTTTTATTATTTCCTCATTATTATTTTTATTATTATTTTATATATCATTTTTTATATTATTTTATATAACGTTTTTATTATACATTTTATATTATTTCATTATTATTATTTTTTTTGTATTATTTTATATATCTTTTCTTTATGTTGTTTTATATAATTTTTTTATTATACATTTATTATACATTTTATATTATTTCATCATTTGTTTTTATTATATATATATATATATATATATATATATATATATATATATATATATATATATATATATATATATATGTTTATATATATATTTTTTTTTATATTGTTTTATATAAAATGTTTATTATACATCTTATATTATTTTTTTATTATTATTTTATAAAAAAAAATATTTCTATATTGTTTTATACACTTTTTTATATTGATTTATTATTATTTTTTTATTATTTTATATATTTTTTTATATTGTTTTATATATTTTTTATTATACATTTTATATTGATTTATTATTATGTATTTTTTATGGTTTTATATTATTTTTTTTATATTGTTTTATATATTTTTTTTATTATACATTTTATATTATTATTATTTATTTTTTATGATTTTATGATTTTATATATATATATATATATATATATATATAATATATATATATACATATATATATATATATATATATATATATATAAAATATTGTTTTGTATAATTTTTGTTCCTTTTGCCCCCTTGGAAATCCGGCGCTGCATGCAAGGCTGGAATATTATCCACATGCCGCCAACTTTCCCACCCTCGGCCTACAGGGGGTTAACGTGTTTTTCCCCAGGATGGGCAGAGAAGAACGCGTTCCTCACGGAGTTCCCACACACATCACCCTTCTGTGACCCGAGAAAAACATCCAGAAAGGAATCCAGATGAAAATATTACATCCGTCGGCCAACAACAACAACACTAAATCAGGGTCTCGTGTGTATATATATATATATATATATATGTGTGTTTTATTTAAACTGACATCGTGCCTGAGAAACGGGGTGTCAGAGGGCCGGGGGGGCCAGAGATATACAAATCCTGAAAGAAATACGGGTGGGAAGGAACGATTGTCTTTTCTGAAGTTTGGGAAGAAAGCACAACGGCCAACAACCGTGGAAAACCGAGAGGAAGGAGAAATAGATTTTCACTATACGGGCAAATGTATGTGAACCCCTCAAAAGTATGGGGTTCAGGTTCTCCGGTGAAGGATCCCGGGAATCTTCCACCATACAATGTCTACAGACAATTGTGCTCTTCCAGCCTTGAGGTAACAGTTTGGTGAAGACCCTTTTCTGTTCCACCATGACTGTGCCAGTGCCCCCCCTGTGTAAAAGCTTACTCCATAAAGACATGGTGTGACCAGTTGGGACCAGCCCCATAAAGACATGGTGGGACCAGTTGGGACCAGCCCCATAAAGACATGGTGGGACCAGTTGGGACCAGCCCCATAAAGACGTGGTGTGACCAGTTGGGACCAGCCCCATAAAGACATGGTGGGACCAGTTGGGACCAGCCCCATAAAGACGTGGTGTGACCAGTTGGGACCAGCCCCATAAAGACATGGTGGGACCAGCTTGGACCAGCCCCATAAAGACATGGTGGGACCAGTTGGGACCAGCCCCATAAAGACGTGGTGTGACCAGTTGGGACCAGCCCCATAAAGACATGGTGGGACCAGCTTGGACCAGCCCCATAAAGACATGGTGTGACCAGTTGGGACCAGCCCCATAAAGACATGGGGTGACCAGTTGGGACCAGCCCCATAAAGACATGGGGTGACCAGTTGGGACCAGCCCCATAAAGACGTGGTGTGACCAGTTGGGACCAGCCCCATAAAGACATGTTGTGACCAGTTGGGACCAGCCCCATAAAGACATGTTGTGACCAGTTGGGACCAGCTCCATATAGACATGTTGTGACCAGCTCCATAAAGACGTGCTATGACCAGTTGGGACCAGCCCTATAAAGACAAGGTGGGACCAACAGGCATAAAAGTGCGATGGTCAGCGGTCCACAAACCTTCGGTCAGAGATTGTATATTTGTTTTCTTTAATTTAGCTGAAAGGGAAAGGGCCACAGTTTGGAGACCCCTGGTAGAGAACAATGAGATTTTAACCCACAAATGGAAATCCTGCATTATCACAACTCAGCACCAGGTGGCGCTCTCTGCTGAGATATTTTCTATATTGCTCTTCCATGTAATAGTAATATGAGATATAAGATAATAAATCTCACCTTAAAGTGCGATCGTTCACAAAGATCGTTCTCCATTGCTAAGCAGGTCCCGCCTTCCTTGGCGGTGATCATCCCGGCGATGCAGGTGTTCTCCTTGATGTAGGAGAGGCAGCATTGCCTCTGTGCCAGCCTGCAACACAACACATCATAGTTATTATATTCCTATGACTCCGGGGGTCATTCACATCAACAACAACCGCGTACATATATACTGAGCGCCATATAGAACTTGGTACAGTGCCTCTGATTGGTCCGTTTTATGCGGGGATGTTATGGAGGTTTCAGATGTGTCACTGGGACAGGAAATTAAGAGGAAATCTCCCAAAAGGGATTTGTTTTCCTTTTTAGAAGGATTTTCACTCACTTCCTGTTGTGTCACAGGAAGTGATGAGAAATCTCTACAATGGGAACACAGAAAAAAAAAAAGCTCACAGGGGTTCTAAACCTTCTCTACACTATACCAAACAAAATTAAAGTTTGGGGGGGCTTTAGATACATCCAAGGAATTAAACATTTGGACACTAAGGGTGTATTTTTGTAGAATGCAGTGGAACGATATTTTTTATTTTACAGATATTTTTTCTTTTATTAATACTTTTAATTTTGTTGATATTTTTTATTTTATTAATATTTTTTATTTTATTGATATATTTTATTTTATTGATATATTTTATTTTATTAATATTTTTTATTTTACAGATATTTTTTATTTTATCGATATTTTTATTTTATTGATAATTTTTGTTTTATTGATATTTTTTTATTTACATTTTTTATCCTATCGATATTTTTTATTTTATTAATATTTTTTATTTTATTGATATATTTTATTTTTATTGATAATTTTTGTTTTATTGATTTTTTTATTTACATTTTTTATCTTTTCGATATTTTTATTTTATTGATATTTTTTATTTTATTGATATTTTTCATTTTACAGATATTTTTTATTTTACAGATATTTTTTATTTTATTTATTTTTATTTTTTATGGTTGAACTAGATGGAGTTGTGTCTTATTGCAACCTGACTAACTATGTAACTGTGTAGCTACATTATTTCTGTGTAAATGGGAAAAAAATTAAGGGGCAGATTCACGTAGATCGGCGCATTATCATTCCGGCGTAGCGCACCACTTTTCCGTTAGACTTGCGCAATCTAGCCGCGTAATCCGGCGATTCACGTAGCTTTTACGCAAGAGCTTGCGCAAACGTAAGGTTTTTTCCGGAGGCGTAAGGAGGAGTAATACAAATTGGGAGGGACGTGGGCGTGTTACATTGAAATGAGCCGTGACCCCATGCAAATGAAGGGCCGGCCGACTCGCGCATGCGCGCGTGAAGGAAACCATGTCAGCTCCGTTGTGCGCATGCTCACAACTCGGGAGCGGCGCAATCATTGAAATTGGAAATGGACTAGGGCAATGTTGTGAACTACGCAGACAGCATAAATAGACACACACAAACGCCCTTCCATTGCAAAAGTACATCCCTTTGTGTCCCTTCCCATTGAATCAAGTGCTTTTGCTCTGTTGTTCGTTAGAGTGTGTTTTGTAGTTGTGAGATTAGTGTTCTGTGTGATCTTGTGCTTGTTGGTAGTTTTGTGAAAGTGTATTTTGATAAGTGTTTGAGACTGTTTGTTTGATTGATAGATTTCTGAGCGTTTGTTTTCTTGCTTTATTTTTTCATCTGATTTTTTTGTGTCTGTTTCTTGCTGAGTGCTAGTGTGATTTTTGGCTGTTCTTTTTCTCTTTGTGTGTGTTCTTGTCTGATTGGTTGTGCTTGTATTTGTGACAGATTTTTGGTGACTGCTAGTGAGTTTGTTTGGAAGTATGACTGAGAGAAAAAGAAAGCTCAATTTTACTGTGGGGGAAAAAAGAATTCTTGCCCGGGCCATTAGCGACTATGGGCGTTTTCTCCACGGCCCGCAGAGTGCCACCACCACCCCGGCCAGGAGGAGGGAGATATTGGATAGGATCACGGAGCAGGTCAATTCATCGGGGGAGGGGGAGACACGGACCCGCTCTGGGATAGAAAAGAAAATAAATGACCTCCGGCGTGAGGTGAAAAAAAAACTGGCCGCAATAAATGCCCATGCCAGGGGCACAGGAGGGGGCCCACCATGCCGGGTTAGATTTTCAGAGACGGAGCGTGTGGTGGCCCTGACCTTTCACCGGCATGAAGTGGAGGGCCTGCCAGGCTTTGACACAAGTCCGGTCCCCGCGGTGCCAGGTAAGGTTTTTATTTCTCTCAGGTGTGTAGCATGTGTGGGGGAGGGGGTGAAAGGGAATATGTGGCAAGTGTGTGGATCCTCCAACCTGTGAATGTTTTGTGTCATCCACAGCTGTGCAGGAGGGTGCAGGGCCATCTGGACTGACCGCTCCAACCCCAGGACAGCAGCCTAATGAGGCCCCCCCAACAAGGCCAGAGTCCGCAGAGGAGGAACAAGAGGAGGGGGAGGATCATGCGGAGGACGATCATGAGGAGGAGCAGAATCATGAGGAGGAGGAGTCCATGGAAGGCACTGGCCCTTTGGTTTCTGCGGACTCTTCCCCTCTGGCTACAAGAAGCCTGCCCTCCCTAAGGGTCAGCCCCCCCCCTCCTCCCCCAACATGGCTCCCCTCACAAGGGCCTCCCCTTCTCCCCGGCCACAACCATCAGCTGGAGCCAGGAGGTCATCCCCAAGCACCAGGGGGGCGCCCAATCTCATGCCCGCCTGTCTGAGAAGGAACCTGGCCACCCAGACCCGCCTTCTGAGACAGCTCTGCCAGACTATGGGGCGGGTGGATCAGAGCCTGTCCTCCATTAATGATAGCCTGGGTAACCTGGACTCCCACTCCCGGGCCTCCACAACCTGCCTAAATGACCTGCAAACTACAGCAGCAGGCGTTGGGCAGGATGTGAGGGCCCTTACCCAGGCTATCCAGGGCAACACGGCAACACTTGGTGCTGCCCTGGACAGAATAGCCGTGGCCTTGGAGGGCAGGCCGCCAGGTGGGCAGATCTCAGGGGCTGCTCCTCCTTCCCCGGCTTTTCCCCTCCCCCATGCGTCTCCCCTGAGGGTCCGGGGCCGTGGCCGGGGGCGCCCCAGGCGTGGCTCAGGCAGAGGGCAATAATTTTTTTGTCCCCCTTTTGTTTGTTTTGAAAGCTTTTTTATTTTTGTTCTCTGCTTTTTTTTGTTTTTTCGAAGCATTTTTTTTTTCCTATGCATTTTTTGTTTCTATGCATTTTTGTTTGTTTGACTTTTTTGGCATATTTTGGGTTGTGAATGATGTTTGAATGTAGGGGTGACATTCCTGCTGGAAAAGGGGTGTCACCCTCAATTTTGGTGGAGAAGGGTTCCCCAGGACCAGGGAGAAGTGATTCCCAGGTCCGTGTGAATGGTGTATGAATGTACAGTGACATAATTGGAGCCTTGACGTGGCGTTACTGCTCACCAGTCTTGCATGGTGGACTGGTGCCAATCCAATTTGATGAGGATGTGGGGTGTGTGTGCTAGGGACCATAGTGGTGTGCATGCATGCATTCTCATTGTGCCATGATTAATGTGTGTGTTTAACGTGCAAAGATGCCCAATATGAGCTGCCTCCTGACTGCTCTTCCCTCAGAAGACGGGGTATCCTCGGTTAGGGGTTGATTGTCTGGTTGGGGGGTCAGGTCATCACGTAGCTCAACCTGCAGGCCCTTCCTCACTGCGAGATTGTGTAGCATGCAACATGCAGCGATGATATGGCACACGAAGTTTGGGGAATACAACAGTGTACCCCCAGACTTATCCAGGCATCGGAAACGTGACTTCAGGAGGCCAAAGGTGCGCTCCACCACTGCACGGGTTTTGATGTGTGCTTCATTGTATCGTTCCTCTCCTGGGGTTTGGGGGTTCCGGATAGGAGTCATGAGATGGGGTCCCAGTGCATATGCAGAGTCACCTGTAAAGGAAAAGACAGGAGAATGTTAGTCATGCATGTGCCACTTCTGTTGTGCATCACGGGAGGGGATAGTCATGCCTGACTCCCATGTCACTCACCAACCAGCCAGGTGTTCCCATACACGTTCTGTTCGAATTCTGTTCGGATGTGGCTTTGATTGTAGATGTAGCTGTCATGGCTGGACCCTGGGTGTTTGGCACGGACGTGCCATATGAGGCCTTGGGCATCAACTATCACCTGTACGTTGATGGAGTGCCAATTCTTCCGATTGCGGTACATGTGCTCGGTCTCATGGGGGGGCTGGAGTGCCACATGTGTGCAATCTATGGCCCCGATGGTGCGTGGGAATCTGGCAATTCGGTAGAAATCTGCCATTGCCTTGATTCGAAGCTCCTCAGTGGTGGGTTTGATGATTTGGTTGGCCAAGCGTGTGAGGATTGCAGGGACAACCTGGTGCACACATCTGCTCATGGAGGATTGTGACATCCCAGCCACCACTCCACTTGTACGCTGAAAAGAGCCACTGGCAAGGAAATGGAGTGTTGCCAGTACCTTGACCAGTGGCTGCACTGCATGTGAGCGGTGTGTTGGGCTGGTGATGTCCTCCTGCAAGGTTGTGGTTAATTCCAGGATGGCATGAGGGGGGAATCTGAAGATGCGAAAGACCTCTGAATCATTCATGCCAAACAGGTGTATGCGGGTGCGGTATACCCTCTCCCGTGCCATCCTCCGTGCCCTCCTCCTTCTTTGGTCATCTATATTCACTAGTGCAGCTATGAGCGACGATGCCCCTAGCATGTTGGCAGTCAAATTGTAGTGCAACACGTGTGTGTGGTCTGCTCCTCAGTAACGGTGTTGCTTTATCTGACAATTAGACTTTTTTTCAAAAGTTAGATCAGCTTTTATGTGCTCTAACTTTAGACAGGAC
Organism: Rana kukunoris; assembly: GCA_029574335.1. Taxonomy (NCBI): domain Eukaryota; kingdom Metazoa; phylum Chordata; class Amphibia; order Anura; family Ranidae; genus Rana; species Rana kukunoris. The sequence goes on from JAJQKJ010001947.1 coordinate 32,902, forward strand.
ATTTTGCAGTTGCGCACATCGCGTAGCCTGCGCAGCAACTGCGTTTTTTTGTGGATCCCCGTAACTCCCTCATTAGCATATTTGACTAGCAAATCAATGGTGTGTCTAGCGCAGTTTTGCGCGAAGGGAAGCGAATGTCTAACTCAATTACGCCGGACCAAAAAACGTAGATTTCTGGCGTATATTGTTTTGTGAATCGCGTCCAACTATACGCACGCGCACATTTAGACTTACGCACGCGCAACAGCAGTTGCGCAGGCGTAATCGCTCTGTGAATCTGGGCCTAAATGTTCATAGGCTCCATAGATCGAATGTAATTTATTAAAAAGAATAAAAAATACAGAGTTGTTTGGGAGAATACCTCATGACTAGGGTATAAAAGATGGTTTGTTCTCCTGACTGCTGGACCACCACTAACCTTTCCTTAAGAAAAGACACATGAAACCCAAGATGGAGTTTAATGGCCGTAGCAGAGGACGGGTCCCAACCATACTAATGGGAGCAGCACTGAGGAGGACGGTCCCAACCATACTAATGGGAGCCCAACGAGGATGATCCCAACCATACTAATGGGAGCCGCACCGAGGACGGTCAAAAGCATTCTAACGGGAGCCGCACTGAGGACGGTCCCAACCATACTAATGGGAGCCCAACGAGGATGATCCCAACCATACTAATGGGAGCAGCACTGAGGAGGACGGTCCCAACCATAATAAATGTAGCCCCAAGGAGGACGGGTCCCAACCATAATAATGGGAGCCCAACGAGGATGATCCCAACCATACTAATGGGAGCAGCACTGAGGAGGACGGTCCCAACCATAATAATGGGAGCCGCACTGAGGAGGACGGTCCCAACCATAATAATGGGAGCCGCACTGAGGAGGACGGTCCCAACCATAATAATGGGAGCCGCACTGAGGACGGGTCCCAACCATAATAATGGGAGCCGCACTGAGGACGGTCCAAAGCATTCTAACGGGAGCCGCACTGAGGACGGTCCCAACAATAATAAATGTAGCCCCAAGGAGGACGGATCCCAACCATACTAATGGGAGCAGCACTGAGGAGGACGGTCCCAACCATACTAATGGGAGCCGCACCGAGGACGGTCCAAAGCATTCTAACGGGAGCCGCATTGAGGACGGTCCCAACAATAATAAATGTAGCCCCAAGGAGGACGGGTCCCAACCATAATAATGGGAGCCGCACTGAGGACGGTCCAAAGCATTCTAACGGGAGCTGCACCGAGGACAGTCCCAACCATAATACTGGGAGCCGCACCAAAGACGGGTCCCAGCCATACTAATGGGTGCTGCACCGAGGACAGTACCAACCATAATAAATGTAGCCCCAAGGAGGACGGTCCCAACCATAATAATGGGAGTAGCACTGAGGACGGGTCCCAACCATACTAATGGGAGCCGCACTGAGGACGGGTCCCAACCATACTAATGGGAGCCGCACTGAGGACGGGTCCCAACCATAATAATGGGAGCCGCACTGAGGACGGGGCCCAACCATAATAATGAGAGCAGCACTGAGGACGGGTCCCAACCATAATAATGGGAGCCGCACTGAGGACGGGGCCCAACCATAATAATGAGAGCAGCACTGAGGACGGGGCCCAACCATAATAATGAGAGCAGCACTGAGGACGGGGCCCAACCATAATAATGAGAGCAGCACTGAGGACGGGTCACAACCATAATAATGGGAGCCGCACTGAGGACGGGGCCCAACCATAATAATGAGAGCAGCACTGAGGACGGGGCCCAACCATAATAATGGGAGCCGCACTGAGGACGAGTCCCAACCATAATATTGGGAGCCACACCGAGGACGGTTCCTGACAATGATAGTGTAAGCCGCACCAAGGACGGGTCCCAACCATAATATTGGGAGCCCAACGAGGACGGGGCCCAACCATAATAATAGGAGCCGCACTGAGGACGAGTCCCAACCATAATATTGGGAGCCACACCGAGGACGGGGCCCAACCATAATAATGGGAGCCCCAACGAGGACGGGTCCCGACAATGATAGTGGGAGCCGCACCGAGGACGGGGCCCAACCATAATACTGGGAGCCACACTGAGGACGGGTCCCAACCATAATAATGGGAGCCCCAAGGAGGACGGGTCCCAACCATAATAATGGGAGCCACACTGAGGACGGGTCCCAACCCTAATAATGGGAGCCCCAAGGAGGACGGGTCCCAACCATAATAATGGGAGCCACACTGAGGACGGGTCCCAACCCTAATAATGGGAGCCACACTGAGGACGGGTCCCAACCATAATAATGGGAGCCACACTGAGGACGGGTCCCAACCCTAATAATGGGAGCCACACTGAGGACGGGTCCCAACCATAATAATGGGAGCCGCACTGAGGACGGGTCCCAACCATAATAATGGTTGCAGCACTGAGGACGGGGCCCAACCATAATAATGGGAGCCACACTGAGGACGGGTCCCAACCATAATAATGGGAGCCACACTGAGGATGGGTCCCAACCCTAATAATGGTTGCAGCACTGAGGACGGGTCCCAACCATAATAATGGGAGCCCCAAGGAGGACGGGTCCCAACCATAATAATGGGAGCCACACTGAGGACGGGTCCCAACCCTAATAATGGTTGCAGCACTGAGGACGGGACCCAACCATAATAATGGGAGCCACACTGAGGACGGGTCCCAACCATAATAATGGGAGCAGCACTGAGGACGGGACCCAGCATAATAATGGGAGCAGCACTGAGGACGGTCCCAACCATAATAATGGGAGCCCCAACGAGGACGGGGCCCAACCATATATGCTCCAGAGAAGGAGGAAATCCCAATCCTGCTCCGGAGGAGAGGTTGCTGACGCCGACAGTGTTGAGTATTTTTTGCACATATTTTTATTGTTTTGATACTTAGGCTCGGCATCTCTCGCACAATTGATCGTCTGGGTTTGCAGTTCACACCCACTAAAGCCTTCCCTCACCTCCACCGCCGACCGCCATGTTTCTGTACGGCGGACCGCGCCGACCTTTGAGCGGATTTTTACGATCCACTAAATCTTCTGGAAAGACTTCATGTATGTATTCTGGCCGAATACTTTGTTTTCATTTGATTCGCGAATATTTTTTCACAATCGTCTCTTTATGACTCACCTCGTTCTCTGAGAAAAGGGTCAACACCGGGCGAGGTTTTTATTTCATACGCAGACGGAATTTCATCTGAACGCCAAGAGATTTACGACTTCATCCAGATGTATGTTCAATAAAGAACATTTTTTAACCCTAAATAATCTATATGGTGGAAATTGGTCCTTTTCGAATTCCCACCCGCTGGATGTAAACAAAAAGCCTGGTATGGGGGGGGGTTTGTCATTGACCATATATGGGCATGACTAAATTTGGTTAATGACATCACCCAGGATCTCCGGGGGCTTCTTTACATTACAGCCGTGCCAGAGATTTGTCATTTAGTGACAGAAGTACAACAGGGAAATATCATTGGGAAGAGGGTCATCCTGGTGCCCGTAAAGCATAATTGGCAAGAGGGTCTTCTGGGTGGCCGTGAAATATCATTGGAAAGAGGGTCACCTTGATGGCAGTGAAAACTTGTTGGGAAGAAGATCATCCTGGTGGCAGTGAAACATTGGTCGGAAGAGGTTTTTTTCTGGTGGTAGTGAAACATCATTGGGAAGAGGGTCATCCTGGTGGTGAAATGTCATTGGAGAGAGGGTCTTCTGAGTGGCCATGAAACATCATTGGGAAGAGGGTCATCCCCGTGGTGGTGAAATGTCATTGGAGAGAGGGTCTTCTGAGTGGCCATGAAACATCATTGGGAAGAGGGTCATCCCCGTGGTGGTAAAGTGTCATTGGTGAGAGGGTCTTCTGAGTGGCCATGAAACATCATTGGGAAGAGGGTCATCCCCGTGGTGGTGAAATGTCATTGGAGAGAGGGTCTTCTGAGTGGCCATGAAACATCATTGGGAAGAGGGTCATCCCCGTGGTGGTAAAAATGTCTTTGGTTGGGAAGAAGGTCATCCCCGTGGTTGGGAAGAGGGTCATCTGAGTGGCCATGAAACATTGTTGGGAAGAGGGTCATCCCTGTGGTGGTGAGACATCGTTGGGAAGATGGTCATTCCCATGGTGGTGAGACGTCGTTGTGAAGAGGGTCATTCCCATGGTGGTGAGACGTCGTTGGGAAGAGGGTCATCACCGTGGTGGTGAAATGTCATTGGAGAGAGGGTCTTCTGAGTGGCCATGAGACATCATTGGGAAGAGGGTCATCCCTGTGGTGGTGAAGTGTCATTGGGAAGAGGGTCATCTGAGTGGCCATGAAACATTGTTGGGAAGAGGGTCATCCCTGTGGTGGTGAGACATCGTTGGGAAGAGGGTCATCCCCGTGGTGGTGAGACGTCGTTGGGAAGAGGGTCATTCCCATGGTGGTGAGACGTCGTTGGGAAGAGGGTCATCCCCATGGTGGTGAAATGTCATTGGAGAGAGGGTCATCTGAGTGGCCATTAAACATCATTGGGAAGAGGGTCATCCCCATGGTGGTGAAATGTCATTGGAGAGAGGGTCATCTGAGTGGCCATTAAACATCATTGGGAAGAGAGTCATCCTAGTGGTGGTGAAATATCGTCAGAGGAGGTAGGAGGTTATCCTAGTGGCTGTTAAACATCATTGGGAAGAGGGTCATCCCCGTGGTGGTGAAGCGTCTTTGGGATTAGGGTCATCCAGTTAGTAGTGAAACATCATTGGGAAGAGGGTCATACTAGTGGCAGTGAAACGTTGTTGGGAAGAAGATCATCCTTGTGGAAAAATGTCATTGGAGAGAGGGTCATCTGAGAGGCCCTAAAATATGATCTGGAAGAGGGTCATCTTGATGGCAGTGAAAATTTGTTGGGAAGAAGGTAATCCTGGTGGCGGTGAAACACCATTAGGTAGAGGGTCATCCTGGTGGCGGTGAGACATCGTTGGGAAGGTCAGCCCAGTGGCAGGGAAACATTGTTCAGAAGAGGTTCTTCCTGGTGGTAGTGAAACATCATTGGGAAGAGGGTCACCGCCTGTGGTGGTGAGACGTCATTGGGAAGAGGGTCATCCACGTGGTGGTGAGACGTCGTTGGGAAGAGGGTCATCCACGTGGTGGTGAGACATCGTCGTTTGGAAGAGGGTCATCCCCGTGGTGGTGAGACATCGTCGTTGGGAAGAGGGTCATCCCCGTGGTGGTGAGACGTCGTTGGGAAGAGGGTCATCCCGTGGTGGTGAGACGTCGTTGGGAAGAGGGTCATCCCCATGGTGGTGAGACGCGTCGTTGGGAATAGGGTCATCCCCGTGGTGGTAAGGCATCGTTGGGAAGAGGGTCATCCCCATGGTGGTGAGACGTCGTTGGGAAGAGGGTCATTCCCGTGGTGGTGAGACGTCGTTGGGAAGAGGGTCATTCCCTTGGTGGTGAGACGTCGTTGGGAAGAGGGTCATCCCCGTGGTGGTGAGACGTTGTTGGGAAGAGGATCATCCCCATGGTGGTGAGACGTTGTTGGGAAGAGGGTCATCCCCGTGGTGGTGAGACGTCGTCGTTGGGAAGAGGGTCATCCCCGTGGTCGTGAGACGTCGTCGTTGGGAAGAGGGTCATCCCCGTGGTCGTGAGACGTCGTTGGGAAAAGGGTCATCCCCGTGGTCGTGAGACGTCATCGTTGGGAAAAGGGTCATCCCCGTGGTGGTGAGACGTCATCGTTGGGAAGAGGGTCATCCCCGTGGTGGTGAGACGTCGTTGGGAAGAGGGTCATCCCGCTGGTGGTGAAATGTCATTGGAGAGAGGGTCATCTGAGAGGCCCTAAAATATGATCTGGAAGAGGGTCATCCTGATGGCAGTGAAACATCTTTGAGGAAGTAGGTCATCCTGGTGGCGGTGAAACACCATTCGGTAGAGGGTCATTCTGGTGGCGGTGAGACATCGTTGGGAAGGTCATCCCAGTGGTAGAGAAACATTGTTCAGAAGAGGTTCTTCCTGGTGGTAGTGAAACATCATTGGGAAGAGGGTCACCCCCTGTGGTGGTGAGACGTCGTTGGGAAGAGCGTCATCCCCGTGGTGGTGAGACGTCGTTGGGAAGAGGATTATCCCCGTGGTGGTGAGATGTTGTTGGGAAGAGGATCATCCCCGTGGTGGTGAGACGTTGTTAGGAGGAGGGTCATCCCCGTGGTGGTGAGACGTCCTTAGGAAGAGGATCATCCCCGTGGTGGTGAGACGTTGTTGTTGGGAAGAGGGTCATCCCCGTGGTGGTGAAACGTCGTTGGAAAGAGGGTCATCCCCGTGGTGGTGAGACGTCGTTGGGAAGAGGGTCATCCCTGTGGTGGTGAAGTGTCATTGGGAAGAGGGTCATCTGAGTGGCCATGAAACATTGTTGGGAAGAGGATCATCCCCGTGGTGGTGAGACGTCGTTGGGAAGAGGGTCATCCCCATGGTGGTGAGACGTCGCTGGGAAGAGGGTCATCCCCGTGGTGGTGAGACATCGTCGTTGGGAAGAGGGTCATCCCCGTGGTGGTGAGACGTCATTGGGAAGAGGGTCATCCCCGTGGTGGTGAGACGTCGTTGGGAAGAGGGTCATCCCCGTGGTGGTGAGACGTCGTTGGGAAGAGGGTCATCCCCGTGGTGGTAAGGCATCATTGGGAAGAGGGTCATCCCCGTGGTGGTGAGACGTCGTTGGGAAGAGGGTCATCCCCGTGGTGGTAAGGCATCGTTAGGAAGAGGGTCATCCCCGTGGTGGTGAGACGTCATTGGGAAGAGGGTCATCCCCGTGGTGGTGAGACGTCTTTGGGAAGAGGGTCATCCCCGTGGTGGTGAGACATCGTCGGTGGGAAGAGGGTCATCCCCGTGGTGGTGAGACGTCATTGGGAAGAGGGTCATCCCCGTGGTGGTGAGACGTCTTTGGGAAGAGGGTCATCCCTGTGGTGGTAAGGCATCGTTGGGAAGAGGGTCATCCCCGTGGTGGTGAGACGTCGTTGGGAAGAGGGTCATCCTGAAGTGGTGAAACATCCTCAAGCGGCAGGACAACATAATTGATGAATTTACATTGGGGACATCACTTTCCTTTATTTTTTAACTTTTTGTGGGAAGGGTACTTGAACAAATACACCCCATGTACCCTTTTATTTGGGGTCTTCTAGAATAGATCCTTATAAGACACTCCCATATTAGGGTACTAAATATGGGGGAAAGGCCCTTGTCCCCTCAATTTACAAATAGGGGGGAGGGGGGGTTGGCTGCTTCCAATCCCTCACCTCTCTATCCTTAATTTATACTCATTGCTCGGAAGGAGACGTACGGTTCCCGCACAGCTGTACGGGCGATGATCAGGCGGATGACATCACAGCGCGGTGATTGGGTTTGGCTCCCGTCGGTGGAAGTCTCGTGTTGCACTTAGACAGAACTTTGGCATCTTCCTCCGAAGAACAAAATAACTTCCGATCTGTCTGAGCTCCTAATCCCGAAGAGTTCCCAAAACGATGAACTCATCATTTTCATCATTTTCTTCAGCAGGGACAGGGAAGCTGGTCAGAGTTGATGGGAAGATGGATGGAGACAAATACAGGACAATCTTGGGAGAAAACCTGCAAAAGACTTGAGACCGGGGGGGGGGGGGGGGTTCACCTTCCAGCAGGACAACGACCCTAAAGTACAGCCAGAGCTACAATGGAATGGTTTAGATCAAAGCCTATTCATGTGTTAGAATGGCCCAGTAACAGTCTAGACCTAAATCCCATTGAGAATCTGTGGGCAAGACTTGAAAATTGCTGATCACAGACGCTCTCCATCCAATCTGACAGAGACAGAGATATTTCACAAAGAAGAATGGGCAGAAATGTCCCGCTCTAGAGGTGCAAAGCTGGTAGAGACACCCCCAAAAAGACTTGTAGAGAAAGGGGGTTCTACAAAGTATTGACTCCGGGGGGCGCCATACAGATGCCCCTCCCCTCCCCTCCCCCCACACTTTTCACAGATTTATTTGTATAATTTTCCTTCCACAATTATGTGACACTTTGTGCCTCTCACATAAAATCCCAATAAAATACATTTATGTTTTTGGTTGTAACAAAATGTGGGGAATGTCAAGGGGTATGAATACTTTTTCAAGGCACTGTATATTGAGGGGTATGAATACTTTTTCCAGGCCCTGTATATAGAGGGGTATGAATACTTTTTCAAGGCCCTGTATATAGAGGGGTATGAGTACTTTTTCCAGGCCCTGTATATAGAGGGGTATGAATACTTTTTGTTAGTCCTCCTCTTCCAGGTATGTAATATTTATGGACCCCCCGATCTTGGATCCCCCGCCCGTCTCTTCGGATTATTATTGTCTGTCTCCTCGGTGGGAACATCTGCATCTCATTGGACGGATCGCAGGGATTCGGCGGGGGGAGGTGGAACTCGGCAGTGTCCCGCGGGAGAGATCCGTCTTCCATCAGGAGAACGAACCTTTCCATGTTCAATGTCACATTCTATGCCGAGAGCGTCACAAGATAAATATCATGTGACCCGTCATTTGTCCCCGAAGACCCCAGAGAAGGACGAATGTGACGAATGTGACGAATGTGAGGAATGACCTCCAATAACAATCCAGCAGGTTTATCCCAAATATTTGGTCTCCTCACACTTTGTGCATTGAGGTAAAAAATGACATTGAACCTGTTGCTTGGTCCACAGGGGCAGACTGACTTCTCGTGAGGCCCCCAGGCATTAGAAGAGCATGGGGAAGTGAAACGGGGGGGGGGGGGGGGTTGCGGTCAAAGAGGGAGAGAGAGAGGGTGAAGTGAAGGGGGTGGGGTGAGAGAGGGAGAGAGAGAGGGGGGAAATGAAGGGGGAGGTGAAGTGAGAGAGAGGGGGGTGAGAGAGAGAGAGAGAGGGGGAAATGAAGGGGGAGATGGGGTGAGAGAGAGAGGGGGGGTGAGAGAGGGAGAGAGAGAAGGGGGAGAGAGAGAGAGTGAGAGAGGGGGAAGTGAAGGGGAGGTGAGAGAGAGGGGGGTGTGAGAGAGAGAGAGAGAGAGAGAGAGAGGGGGGAAGTGAAGGGGACAGTGGGGGGAGAGAGAGGGGGTGAGAGAGGGAAGTGAAGGGGGAGGTGGGGTGAGAGAGAGGGAGAGAGAAGGGGGTGATGAGAGAGAGCAAGAGAGAGGGGATAAGTGAAGGGGGAGGTGGGGTGAGAGAGAGAGAGGGAGAGTGAGTGATAGAGGGGGGAAGTGAAGGGGGAGGTGGGGTCAGCGAGAGAGGGGGCGGTAGAGAGAGAGAGGGGTGAGAGGGAGAGAGGGGGAAGTGAAGGGGTGGTGGGAGGCAGAGAGAGAGAGATGTGAGAGAAGGGGAAGTGAAGGGGGAGGTGGGGTGAGAGAGAGGGGGTGAGAGAGAGGGGGGGTGAGAGGGGTGGGGATAGAGAGAGGGGGAGAAAGAGAGTGAGGTGAGAGGTGAGACAGTGAGAGGGGGAAGTGAAGAGGGAGGTGGGGTGAGAGTGAGAGGGGGGTGAGAGAGAGGGGGGTGGGGATAGAGAGAGGGAGGATGAGAAGGGGTGGGGATAGAGAGAGAGAGGGGGGATAAGAGGGGGGTGGGGATAGAGAGAGGGGTGATGAGAGGGGGTGGGGATAGAGAGAGGGGGGATGAGAAGGAATTGGGTATAGAGAGAGAGGGGTGAGAGAGGGGGGGTGGGGATAGAGAGAGGGGGGATGAGAGGGGGGTGGGGATAAAGAGAGAGGGGGGATGAGAGAGGGGGTGGGGATAGAGAGAGAGGGGGGATGAGAGGGGGTGGTCATAGAGAGAGAGGGGGGATGAGAGGGGGGTGGGGATAAAGAGAGAGGGGGGTGGGGATAGAGAGAGAGGGGGGTGGGGATAGAGAGAGGGGGGATGAGAGGGGGTGGGGATAGAGAGAGAGGGGGGATGAGAGGGGGGTGGTAATAGAGAGAGAGGGGGGATGAGAGGGGGGTGGGGATAGAGAGAGAGGGGGTGGGGATAGAGTGAGAGGGGGGTGGGGATAGAGAGAGAGGGGGGATGAGAGGGGGTGGGGATAGAGAGAGAGGGGGGATGAGAGAGGGGGTGGGGATAGAGAGAGGGGGGATGAGAGGGGGGCGGTGATAGAGAGAGAGGGGGGTGGGGATAGAGAGAGGGGGGATGAGAGGGGGGCGGTGATAGAGAGAGAGGGGGGTGGGGATAGAGAGAGGGGGGATGAGAGGGGGGTGGTGATAGAGAGAGAGGGGGGTGGGGATAGAGAGAGAGGGGGTGGGGATAGAGTGAGAGGGGGGTGGGGATAGAGAGAGAGGGGGGATGAGAGGGGGGTGGGGATAGAGAGAGGGGGGATGAGAGGGGGGTGGTGATAGAGAGAGAGGGGGGTGGGGATAGAGAGAGAGGGGGTGCCCATACAGTTACATAAAAGGTTCCGGTGGTTCTCTGGTACAGACCTATTAACATCAATGTGTTGCTTTTAGATCAGTAAAAGCCGCAATGGTGAAGAAACATAAATGGCGTTTTTACGTCCGGCGGCGAGCGGTGCGTTCTCTCCGCAGGGCGCTGAAGATCCCGGAATTTGGGCGCTTCTATTTGTTACTTTGTAAAAAACATTTCCTTCTTCCCATCTGTATCATTGGAAACAGACGCCGCGCTGACTTCATTAGGAAGGGCTTCACTTTCGCCGATCTCACGATCGCCCGCCGGAGTCGTAAACGCCGTTTTACAAACAAAGGGCCTCTGTTACAATTTGCATAGTTGGGGGGGGGGAGGGGGGGTTTGAGGGAATAATTGAACACAACTGGTGATGCGGCGCTCCGCCGGCACACAGGAGGAAATCCGATTAGCCGGAGAGTTTGGGAAAGTTTTCGGAGTGAATTTTGCGCTTTCCATTCGCTCACCTCGGAGGTCGTAAAATAAAATCCGGCGCTGTTTTTCGGGTCGTACTGAAATTCCAGGTTTGTGTATAAGAGACAGCGGCGTTGTGGCGTGGAACGGGGGTTGTGGCGTGGAACGGGGGTTGTGGCGTGGAACGCGCGTTGTGGCGTGGAACGGGCATTGTGGCGTGGAACGCGCGTTGTGGCGTGGAACGGGCTTTGTGGCGTGGAACGGGCGTTGTGGCGTGGAACGGGCGTTGTGGCGAGGAACGGGCGTTGTGGCGTGGAACGGGCGTTGTGGCGTGGAACGCGCGTTGTGGCGTGGAACGGGCGTTGTGGCGTGGAACGGGCGTTGTGGCGTGGAACGCGCGTTGTGGCGTGGAACGGGCGTTGTGGCGTGGAACGGGCTTTGTGGCGCGGAACGGGCGTTGTGGCGAGGAACGGGCGTTGTGGCGTGGAACGGGCGTTGTGGCGTGGAACGCGCGTTGTGGCGTGGAACGGGCGTTGTGGCGTGGAACGCACATTGTGGCGTGGAACGGGCGTTGTGGCGTGGAACGGGCGTTGTGGCGTGGAACGCACGTTGTGGCGTGGAACGCGCGTTGTGACGTGGAACACGCGGTGTGGCGTGGAACGGGCGTTGTGGCGTGGAACGGGCTTTGTGGCGCGGAACGGGCGTTGTGGCGAGGAACGGGCGTTGTGGCGTGGAACGGGCGTTGTGGCGTGGAACGCACGTTGTGGCGTGGAACACGCGTTGTGGCATGGAACGGGCTTTGTGGCGCGGAACGGGCGTTGTGGCGAGGAACGGGCGTTGTGGCGTGGAACGGGCGTTGTGGCGTGGAACGCGCGTTGTGGCGTGGAACGGGCGTTGTGGCGTGGAACGCACATTGTGGCGTGGAACGGGCGTTGTGGCGTGGAACGGGCGTTGTGGCGTGGAACGCACGTTGTGGCGTGGAACGCGCGTTGTGACGTGGAACACGCGTTGTGGCGTGGAACGGGCGTTGTGGCGTGGAACGGGCTTTGTGGCGCGGAACGGGCGTTGTGGCGAGGAACGGGCGTTGTGGCGTGGAACGGGCGTTGTGGCGTGGAACGCACGTTGTGGCGTGGAACACGCGTTGTGGCATGGAACGGGCGTTGTGGCGTGGAACGGGCGTTGTGGCGTGGAACGGGCGTTGTGGCGTGGAACGCACATTGTGGCGTGGAACGCACGTTGTGGCGTGGAACGGGCGTTGTGGCATGGAACGGGCGTTGTGGCGTGGAACGGGCGACGGGCGTTGTGGCGTGGAACGGGCGACGGGCGTTGTGGCGTGGAACGGGCGTTGTGGCGTGGAACGCGCGTTGTGGCGTGGAACACGCGTTGTGGCATGGAACGGGCGTTGTGGCGTGGAACGGGCGTTGTGGCGTGGAACGCACATTGTGGCGTGGAACGGGCGTTGTGGCGTGGAACGGGCGTTGTGGCGTGGAACGGGTGCGTTGTGGCGTGGAACGCACATTGTGGCGTGGAACGCACGTTGTGGCGTGGAACGGGCGTTGTGGCGTGGAACGGGCATGGTAGCGTGGAACGCAGATTGTGGCGTGGAACGCACGTTGTGGCGTGGAACGGGCGTTGTGGCGTGGAACGGGCGTTGTGGCGTGGAACGGGCGACGGGCGTTGTGGCGTGGAACGCGCGTTGTGGCGTGGAACGGGCGTTGTGGCGTGGAACGGGCGACGGGCATTGTGGCGTGGAACGGGCGTTGTGGCGTGGAACGGGCGTTGTGGCGTGGAACGGGCGTTGTGGCGTGGAACGCACATTGTGGCGTGGAACGCACGTTGTGGCGTGGAATGGGCGTTGTGGCGTGGAACGGGCGTTGTGGCGTGGAACGCACATTGTGGCGTGGAACGGGCGTTGTGGCGTGGAACGGGCGACGGGCGTTGTGGCGTGGAACGCGCGTTGTGGCGTGGAACGCGCGTTGTGGCGTGGAACGGGCGTTGTGGCGTGGAGCGCGCGTTGTGGCGTGGAACGGGCGTTGTGGCGTGGAACGCGCGTTGTGGCGTGAAACGGGGGTTTGTGGCGTGGAACAGGCGTGGTAGCGTGGTAGCGTGGAACGGGCATGGTAGCGTGGAACGCAGATTGTGGCGTGGAACGCACGTTGTGGCGTGGAACGGGCGTTGTGGCGTGGAACGGGCGTTGTGGCGTGGAACGGGCGATGGGCGTTGTGGCGTGGAACGCGCGTTGTGGCGTGGAACGGGCGTTGTGGCGTGGAACGGGCGACGGGCATTGTGGCGTGGAACGCACGTTGTGGCGTGGAACGGGCGTTGTGGCGTGGAACGGGCGTTGTGGCGTGGAACGGGCGACGGGCGTTGTGGCGTGGAACGCGCGTTGTGGCGTGGAACGGGCGTTGTGGCGTGGAACGGGCGTTGTGGCGTGGAACGCACATTGTGGCGTGGAACGCAGGTTGTGGCGTGGAATGGGCGTTGTGGCGTGGAACGGGCGTTGTGGCGTGGAACGCACATTGTGGCGTGGAACGCACGTTGTGGCGTGGAACGGGCGTTGTGGCGTGGAACGGGCGTTGTGGCGTGGAACGGGCGACGGGCGTTGTGGCGTGGAACGCGCGTTGTGGCGTGGAACGGGCGACGGGCGTTGTGGCGTGGAACGCGCGTTGTGGCGTGGAACGCGCGTTGTGGCGTGGAACTAGCGTTGTGGCGTGGAACGGGCGTTGTGGCGTGGAGCGCGCGTTGTGGCGTGGAACGGGCGTTGTGGCGTGGAACGCGCGTTGTGGCGTGGAACGGGCGTTGTGGCGTGGAACAGGCGTTGTGGCGTGGAACGCGCGTTGTGGCGTGGAACGGGCGTGGTAGCGTGGTAGCGTGGAACGGGCATGGTAGCGTGGAACGCAGATTGTGGCGTGGAACGCACGTTGTGGCGTGGAACGGGCGTTGTGGCGTGGAACGGGCGACGGGCGTTGTGGCGTGGAACGCGCGTTGTGGCGTGGAACGGGCGTTGTGGCGTGGAACGGGCGACGGGCATTGTGGCGTGGAACGCACGTTGTGGCGTGGAACGGGCGTTGTGGTGTGGAACGGGCGTTGTGGCGTGGAACGGGCGACGGGCGTTGTGGCGTGGAACGCGCGTTGTGGCGTGGAACGGGCATTGTGGCGTGGAACGGGCGTTGTGGCGTGGAACGGGCGTTGTGGCGTGGAACGCACATTGTGGCGTGGAACGCACGTTGTGGCGTGGAATGGGCGTTGTGGCGTGGAACGGGCGTTGTGGCGTGGAACGCACATTGTGGCGTGGAACGCACGTTGTGGCGTGGAACGGGCGTTGTGGCGTGGAACGGGCGTTGTGGCGTGGAACGGGCGACGGGCGTTGTGGCGTGGAACGCGCGTTGTGGCGTGGAACGCGCGTTGTGGCGTGGAACGGGCGTTGTGGCGTGGAACGGGCGTTGTGGCGTGGAGCGCGCGTTGTGGCGTGGAACGCGCGTTGTGGCGTGGAACGGGCGTTGTGGCGTGGAACAGGCGTTGTGGCGTGGAACGCGCGTTGTGGCGTGGAACGGGCGTGGTAGCGTGGTAGCGTGGAACGGGCATGGTAGCGTGGAACGCAGATTGTGGCGTGGAACGCACGTTGTGGCGTGGAACGGGCGTTGTGGCGTGGAACGGGCGTTGTGGCGTGGAACGGGCGACGGGCGTTGTGGCGTGGAACGCGCGTTGTGGCGTGGAACGGGCGTTGTGGCGTGGAACGGGCGACGGGCATTGTGGCGTGGAACGCACGTTGTGTCGTGGAACGGGCGTTGTGGCGTGGAACGGGCGTTGTGGCGTGGAACGGGCGACGGGCGTTGTGGCGTGGAACGCGCGTTGTGGCGTGGAACGGGCGTTGTGGCGTGGAACGGGCGTTGTGGCGTGGAACGCACATTGTGGCGTGGAACGCACGTTGTGGCGTGGAATGGGCGTTGTGGCGTGGAACGGGCGTTGTGGCGTGGAACACACATTGTGGCGTGGAACGCACGTTGTGGCGTGGAACGGGCGTTGTGGCGTGGAACGGGCGTTGTGGCGTGGGACGGGCGACGGGCGTTGTGGCGTGGAACGCGCGTTGTGGCGTGGAACGGGCGTTGTGGCGTGGAACGGGCGTTGTGGCGTGGAGCGCGCGTTGTGGCGTGGAACGGGCGACGGGCGTTGTGGCGTGGAACGGGCGACGGGCGTTGTGGCGTGGAACGCGCGTTGTGGCGTGGAACGGGCGTTGTGGCGTGGAACGCGCGTTGTGGCGTGGAACGGGCGTTGTGGCGTGGAACGCGCGTTGTGGCGTGGAACGGGCGTTGTGGCGTGGAACGTGCGTTGTGGCGTGGAACGGGCGACGGGCGTTGTGGCGTGGAACGGGCGACGGGCGTTGTGGCGTGGAACGGGCGTTGTGGCGTGGAACGGGCGTTGTGGCGTGGAACGGGCGACGGGCGTTGTGGCGTGGAACGGGCGTTGTGGCGTGGAACGCGCGTTGTGGCGTGGAACGGGCGTTGTGGCGTGGAACGCGCGTTGTGGCGTGGAACGGGCGTTGTGGCGTGGAACGGGCGTTGTGGCGTGGAACGGGCGACGGGCGTTGTGGCGTGGAACGGGCGACGGGCGTTGTGGCGTGGAACGGGCGTTGTGGCGTGGAACGGGCGTTGTGGCGTGGAACGGGCGACGGGCGTTGTGGCGTGGAACGGGCGTTGTGGCGTGGAACGGGCGTTGTGGCGTGGAACGGGCGTTGTGGCGTGGAACGCGCGTTGTGGCGTGGAACGGGCGTTGTGGCGTGGAACGCGCGTTGTGGCGTGGAACGGGCGTTGTGGCGTGGAACGGGCGCTCCGCGGATGAGGGGAGAGAAGGGAATCGCTGGTTCGGACGCTCGGAACGCGCTGTAAATTCTTTCTGTGATAAATTGTCTGCGGGACGAAACTCAGAAACATCTGCGGCGAATCTCCGGGGAACAGCGAGGAGAAAAAACAAAAGCGGCGCAGCGAGAAATAACTGAGCGACTGGAAGATGAAACGCCCTTCAGCCCAGCCGTGTGTTTCATTAAAATAGTTCCAGTCCAAGTGAAGTCAGATATTAGTGAGCAGACGGAGACATCGAATGCACTTCTCTAAAGGAACGCGCACGCTCGGTTCCATATGTGGCATTGGATGCTTTTTTGAAGCTCCTCCCACTAAATGAAATGGTTCTTTTACAGTCCTGGTCACACGTTGTGTTGGCTTTGCTACAAAAATGATCCCCCATGTCATATTCTTGGTGCTTCAAAGCGTCTCCAAAGCCTCCATAGAAGTCTATGACAACCAAAGCCTCCATAGAAGTCTATAACAACCATAGTCTCCATAGAGGTCTTTGACAACCAAAGTCTCCATAGAAGACCAAAGCCCCAATAGAAGTCTATGACAATCATAGCCTCCTCAGAGGTCTATGACAATCAAAGCCTCCATAGTAGAGCAAAGCCTCCATATAAGTCTATGACATCCAAAGCCTCCATAGAAGTCTATGACAACCAAAGTCTTTGAAAACCATAGCCTCCATAGAAGTCTATGACATACAACCAACCATAGAAGGGGGCGTTTTATTACCGGCAGTCCTCGGAAGCGTCGAGCGCCATGTTCTCGCATTCTCCGTGGTCGATGGACCATTGCTGACCGGCGGCGCAGCACGACTCAACCAGATCCTTCGATGAACCTGCATAGGAGAAAAAAATATAATTAAAGATAAATTCCGGGAAGAATTCGATACAAAATATCACGGGCCGGACTCGTCACCTTCTATGTAACTATTTAAAGTCAGTCAGGATTTCACCAATTTTCATCGTCCCGGCGGGGGGGCTCCGCCTTTATTCCTCCTCCGGGGTCAATTCTTACCGGGTCAGGAAGTGAGGAACTACAAGTCCCATCATGCCTCTTGCCTTTTGGAGTGCAAGACTGAAGGGGAGGAGCCGGTACACCTGTGCAAGACTGAAGGGGAGGAGCCGCTACACCTGTGCAAGACTGAAGGGGAGGAGCCGGTACACCTGTGCAAGACTAAAGGGGAGGAGCCGGTACACCTGTGCAAGACTAAAGGGGAGGAGCCGGTACACCTGTGTAAGACTGAAGGGGAGGAGCCAGTACACCTGTACAAGACTGAAGGGGAGGAGCCGGTACACCTGTGCAAGACTGAAAAGGAGGAGCCGCTACACCTGTGCAAGACTGAAGGGGAGGAGCCGGTTCACCTGTACAAGACTGAAAGGGGAGGAGCCGGTACACCTGTGCAAGACTGAAGAGGAGGAGCCAGTACACCTGTGCAAGACTGAAGGGGAGGAGCCAGTACACCTATGCTAAACTGAAGGGGAGGAGCCGGTACACCTGTGCAAGACTGAAGGGGAGGAGCTGGTACACCTGTGCAAGACCGAAAAGGAGGAGCCGGTACACCTGTGCAAGACTGAAGGGGAGGAGCCGGTACACCTGTACAAGACTGAAAGGGGAGGAGCCGGTACACCTGTGCAAGACTGAAGAGGAGGAGCCAGTACACCTGTGCAAGACTGAAGGGGAGGAGCCAGTACACCTATGCTAAACTGAAGGGGAGGAGCCGGTACACCTGTGCAAGACTGAAGGGGAGGAGCCGGTACACCTGTGCAAGACTGAAGGACGCGGGTGACATTCTATCATTGTAACGAGCGGCTGGGAGGTGTTTGTGGGGAAATGTTGGGGGTGGGGTTTCTCAGTTTATTTGGAAAGGGCCAACTAATGAGGTTTTCCCGCACAATCGCCTGAAGGGAAGCCGGTGGTCGGATTGAATGCGTTTCTTAAAACAAATAACATAGTAATAAATAAATAAATAAATACATTTAATAAAAATAAAAAAATATATAATTATAAATAAATACATTTTATGAAATAATAATAATAAATAAATAAATACATTTTATATAAAAAAAATATATAATTATAAATAAATACATTTTATGAAATAATAATAATAATGATAATAATAATAATAATAATAATAAATAAATAAATACATTTTATATAAAAAAAATTATAATTATAAATAAATACATTTTATGAAATAATAATAATAATAATAATAATAATAATAAATAAATAAATACATTTTATATAAAAAAAATATATAATTATAAATAAATACATTTTATGAAATAATAATAATAATAATAAATAAATACAATTTATAAAAAAATAAATCATAATATTAAATAAATACGTTTTTATAAATACTACAATAAATAATTAAAAGTAAAAATAAAAATAAAATATAATGCCCGAATTCACAAAGCACTTACGCCGACGTAACTCACCTTTTCCCGGCGTAGCGTAAATATGCGCCTGGCGTGTGTGTGCGCCAGAGTCACAAACCAACATACGCCTAAAAATAGGCCATCCTACCCCGACGTATCTTACTTACCCCGGCGTAGCGCGGGCGCAAATATGGTCTGGACGCATGTTGCTTCTCCCATTGATTAGGCATTCAAATATGCAAATGAGGGAGATACGCCGATTCACGAACGTACTTGCGCCCCGGCGCATGATATACGCGGTTTGCGTAAGTTTTACGTCCGGCGTAAAGTTATTTCCCATAGATGAGGCGCAACCCATGCAAAGGTCTGGACCAGGGAACACAAGCCTACGTATTGTACGTTGGAGGTCTGTGAATATGGGCCGACGTGGGTGTGGCTGGGCGTAGGTTACGTTCACGGCGTACACAGCGATCCGGCGTATCTTAGGCAGTTGTTCCGACGTGGTTGTGCGCATGCGCACGGGGATGCGTCCACGTCCCGACGCATGCGCAGTTCATTTTAAGTACTTGTCTGGCGCCCGGCCCATTATTTCCATGGGGTCACGCTTCATTAACATGGATCACGCCCACTTCCAGCCCACTTCCACCTACGAAATGTACGCTACGCCGGCGCAGAGTTGGGAGCATTTGTTTGTGAATTCCATGCTTGCCTCTCCGCGCTGCGCCGGCGTAGCATAAAAGAGATACGCTACGGCGGCATGAATGTGCGCCGATGTCTGTGAATCCGGGCCAGAGTGTTTTGTGTGGAAGGATTTGTAGCAGGGGGGGGGTTTGGGGGTCGGGGGGAGGGGTGGATTGTTGAAGAACTCGGGAAGTCAGGAGACATTTGAAGCCTTCGAGGCAAAACTCCCAACTATTCGTAGAGCCGGCAGAGCGAAGAATGTAAACAAATGAAAATTGGGGGAAAATTCCGGAGCCAAAGTCAACTCGATGCGAGGCGAGGAGATCCGAGACGGGACAGAACTCTGAAATGGATATCTGTGGAAATGAGAAGATCCCGGGAAACGTCGACTCTAATGGGACCGCGGTATTGGATATTTGGCAGGACATGCGGGGGGCACAGAGGTCACTCCGCCGTACAGGGGAATTATGGGAACAGATCAGATGTCACCAGAGGGGTCATTGTGTGCATTCTGTGGGTGAACTGCCTTGGTCATCCTCATCCTCTAGGTGGACAACCATGGTGGTTCTTAATCAAGTGGTAGATGATGCTGGACGTCCTCCAGCCAGGAAATGGGGCGGGGCTCTATCTGACTTGCTGCAGCTTTTAATGCACATTGTGAGAAGCTCACAGTGTTCAGTGAAATCAGAGGAAGCCGTTTCAGTCCAGGAGAGGAGCCGCTACACCTGTGCAAGACTGAAGGGGAGGAGCCGCTACACCTGTGCAAGACTGAAGGGGAGGAGCCGTACACCTGTGCAAGACTGAAGGGGAGGAGCCGGTACACCTGTGCAAGACTGAAGGGGGAGGAGCCGCTACACCTGTGCAAGACTGAAGGGGAGGAGCCGGGAAAACCTGTGCAAGACTGAAGGGGGAGGAGCCGGTACACCTGTGCAAGACTGAAGGGGAGGAGCCGGTACACCTGTGCAAGACTGAAGGGGAGGAGCCGGTACACCTGTGCAAGACTGAAGGGGAGGAGCCGGTACACCTGTGCAAGACTGAAGGGGGAGGAGCCGGTACACCTGTGCAAGACTGAAGGGGAGGAGCCGCTACACCTGTGCAAGACTGAAGGGGAGGAGCCGCTACACCTGTGCAAGACTGAAGGGGAGGAGCTGGTACACCTGTGCAAGACTGAAGGGGGAGGAGCCGCTACACCTGTGCAAGACTGAAGGAGGAGGAGCCGGTACAACTGTGCAAGACTGAATAGGAGGAGCCGGTACACCTGTGCAAGACTGAAGGGGAGGAGCCATTACACCTGTGCAAGACTGAAGGGGGAGGAGCCGTTACACCTGTGCAAGACTGAAGGGGAGGAGCCGGTACACCTGTGCAAGACTGAAGGGGAGGAGCCGGTACACCTGTGCAAGACTGAAGGGGGAGGAGCCGGTACACCTGTGCAAGACTGAAGGGGAGGAGCCGGTACACCTGTGCAAGACTGAAGGGGAGGAGCCGGTACACATGTGCA
This sequence comes from Rana kukunoris, assembly GCA_029574335.1. Lineage (NCBI taxonomy): Eukaryota > Metazoa > Chordata > Amphibia > Anura > Ranidae > Rana > Rana kukunoris. The sequence goes on from JAJQKJ010001947.1 coordinate 53,146, forward strand.
AGACTGAAGGGGGAGGAGCCGGTACACCAGTCCAAGACTGAAGGGGGAGGAGCCGGTACACCTGTGCAAGACTGAAGGGGAGGAGCCGGTACACCTGTGCAAGACTGAAGGGGAGGAGCCGGTACACATGTGCAAGACTGAAGGGGGAGGAGCCGGTACACCAGTCCAAGACTGAAGGGGGAGGAGCCGGTACACCTGTGCAAGACTGAAGGGGAGGAGCCGGTACACCTGTGCAAGACTGAAGGGGAGGAGCCGGTACACCTGTGCAAGACTGAAGGGGGAGGAGCCGGTACACCTGTGCAAGACTGAAGGGGAGGAGCCGGAGGGAGAATTTAATCCGTTTCTTTTTTCTGAAATCACCTGTTAAAGCTCACATGAGATTCCAGTGATTAGGATTACTTATGTATATTTGGAAGAGTTGAAGGTCGACAACATTTGGGTCTAGGCCATGTGTTCCACCCACCCCCGATATAAAGTTCAGGACTGGATCACGTATATAAGGTTCAGGACTATGCTCCTCTATAAGGGGTTCAGTAGAGTTTTATGAAGGAATGGGATTTTCAGAAACGCCTCTGGCTTGTTTTACGAGTGCGCCGGTTTCCACGCCGAGCCGTTCGCTTGGAAGGAAAGCACTGGAGCGCAGCCGGCAGGCGTGCCAAGACTGGCACTTCACACGCGGTAATCCGAGCTCCGAGTCGGGAAGAATGACTCAGAAAACTGAGACGAGGGAAATAATTCTGCAGCTTCTATTAGAAGGAATTGGCGGCTCTTCCAGGGGTGATGTCAAAAATTCTAAGGGGCAGTTATTGGGCAATTTCCGCACTCCGCCCGGCGTCATCGCTCGGGACAAACGCCGCCAGCGGCTCGCACCTTCTTCCACTACATTGGGTATTGTGATGTTGTCACAGCCGGGGAAAACAACGGAAAGTTTTGTCAATGTTCAGTGCCGAGGATTGTTTTGTATGGAGAAGTCACGATGGAAACACTTGAGATCTTTTGTGAAAATTATTCATGGGTGGGGATTGGGACGTCTCTCTGCCAGGGAGGGGCAGGTCCGATTATAATGCACTATGTCCTAGAGGATGAGTTTGATGAGCCACCATGGTTGTCTACCTAGAGGATGAACATGACAAACCACTATGGCTGTCCACCTAGAGGATGAACCACCATGGTTCTCCACCTAGAGGATGAACATGACAAACCACCATGGTTCTCCACCTAGAGGATGAGTTTGATGAGCCACCATGGCTGTCCACCTTGAGGATGAACATGATGAACCACCATTGCTGTCTACCTGGAAGATAAACATGAAGCACCACCATTGCTGTCTACCTAGAGCAGGGGTCTCCATACGTTTCAAGCAAAGGGCCAGTTTATTGTCTTTCAGACTTCAGGGAGGCCGGATTCTGACCAGTGGGGGTAGAAAATGCCCCAAGGGCCGAGCATCAGTGAGAATAAACACGGCCCCAGTGCTGGTGGGCAATAGTAGGAGGAATAGTGCTCCATCATTGCTATTAGTGGAAGAAATGGTGCCCCATTGTTGGTGTCATTATGAGGAATAGTGCCTATCGTTGGGAGGGATACTGCCCCAAGGGCCGTATGAAGGCTAGCAAAGGGCCACATCCGTCCCTCGGGCCGCGGTTTGGAGACCCCTGGTCAGGGGGTCCTTGAAGTTACCACCAGGGGGGCGCATGTGACAGGGTGACAACTCAGGAACACAATTTGGGGGACAAGGGCAGAGCGTTGTCACCCTGTGGCAGGAAGTGCCTGAACAAGGACCTCCATGGCAGGATCACCAGGGGCCATTCTAATAAATTCTGCAGATTTAAGAAGATTGAAGATGGTGGGGCCCTTCTTTAGGTGGTGCGCTGTGCCCTTTGAGAGCATGTTTGGATAGTAGGAGATAGATTGCAAAGTAGGAGCAGTCTCTATTAGGCTATGAGGCTAACAGTCCCCTCCCAGATGTCTTTCAGCTACTTCCTGTCTGCACTCCCTCCAGCGTAGGCCGCACATCATTGCTTTGGACCGGTGAACTCGTTGGACCATGCCTACACAATGTATGTCCATGTGGGCGCTTGTAGTTACCACCAGGGGGGCGCATGTGACAGGGTGACAACTCAGAAACACAATTTGGGGGACAGGGGCGGAACGTTGTCACCCTGTGGCAGGAAGTGCCTGAACAAGGACCTCCATTGCAGGATCACCAGGGGCCATTCTGATAAAATCTGCAGATTTAAGAAGATTGAACATGGTGGGGCTCTTCTTTAGGTGGTGCGCTTTCCCCTTTGAGAGCATGTTTGGATAGTAGGAGATAGATTGCAAAGTAGGAGCAGTCTCTATTAGGCTATGAGGCTAACAGTCCCCTCCCAGATGTCTTTCAGCTACTTCCTGTCTGCACTCCCTCCAGCGTAGGCCGCACATCATTGCTTTGGACCGGTGAACTCGTTGGACCATGCCTACACAATGTATGTCCATGTGGGCGCTTGTAGCTACCACCAGGGGGGTGCATGTGACAGGGTGACAACTCAGAAACACAATTTGGGGGACAGGGGCGGAACGTTGTCACCCTGTGGCAGGAAGTGCCTGAACAAGGACCTCCATTGCAGGATCACCAGGGGCCATTCTGATAAAATCTGCAGATTTAAGAAGATTGAACATGGTGGGGCTCTTCTTTAGGTGGTGCGCTTTCCCCTTTGAGAGCATGTTTGGATAGTAGGAGATAGATTGCAAAGTAGGAGCAGTCTCTATTAGGCTATGAGGCTAACAGTCCCCTCCCAGATGTCTTTCAGCTACTTCCTGTCTGCACTCCCTCCAGCGTAGGCCGCACATCATTGCTTTGGACCGGTGAACTCGTTGGACCATGCCTACACAATGTATGTCCATGTGGGCGCTTGTAGCTACCACCAGGGGGGTGCATGTGACAGGGTGACAACTCAGAAACACAATTTGGGGGACAGGGGCGGAACGTTGTCACCCTGTGGCAGGAAGTGCCTGAACAAGGACCTCCATGGCAGGATCACCAGGGGCCATTCTGATAAAATCTGGAGATATAAGAAGACTGAACAAAACTCATGGAATCCCAACAACAAGTTAAAGTTCCCATGAGATGTCACTGACTGGATTTAGAAGTGGCGGGTCCCGTTATGAGTTGGACTGGATCCGTCTTGTTCTTGTTATGATCAGAAATCCAATTATTTGTTTTTTTGGCCGCTGTCAGACGTTTCCTCGGCGCACACGCGAGGTTGTTGTGGAACACATGAGGAATGGTTTTGGGATGGAAGTGATTATCTCCGTCATTATCCCGAGAATTCTGACCGAGTTCTTTGGAAGATTCTTTAAAGATTCCCCGAGCCGTCCAACTATGCGGGGAACTTGGGAGCGTTCTCGGGGGCAGTAGACAGTAGGAGGAGGAGCCACAACATCATTATTATTGTTATATTATCACTCCATACTGGGGGGAGATGTACGGCAACGGGGGGCCAAAACAGACCCCACATCACCACTGCTATAAGGGAAAGTCCCAGCAACAGAAATTGCGCTCTAAAACTTGGAGAAACTTCATCACTGGCTTTGTTCTAAAACATTTCAGCCGTCTACTTTATATTTAAAGGCCAACTGCAGGAATTGGGGGGAAAAAAATCTACCCTTGCCCTAGAAGTTGGTCTTTCACTTGGCTTTTCGGTGTTTAACACCCCAGAAGAAAGGGAATCACCGGCAGCCTATCCAGGCTCAGAGATACTTTAGGGAGCACTCTAGCCACACCTCCTTCTGTCTCTGGTGCTTGGTGGAAAACTGTGCTACTCTGTAGTTTTACCCCCCTTACCCTCCCCACTGTGCGCCTCCGAATTTTCATGGAAGAGCAGTGCAGTAGGCACACTGACTGCAGATATCACGTCTTCACAAGCCCCATTGACTGTTTTAGATGTCCCCCCCCCTGGCAGGGATGGACTGGCCATTGGTACTACAGGGAGTTTCCCAGTGGGCCGATGGCTTCAGTGGCCCCCCTACGCTCCTCTGTCTCTCGCTCACCTGGGGGGAACAATGAAGCAGGGGGAGGTCCAGAGGAGCAGGGGAACTACAGAGGAGCATGGGGGAGGGGACAGACAGCTGACTCAACAGCTATGGCCTGGGAGTTTCTCGCTTCTGCCTAATCTTGTCCCATAAAGGGGGGGGGGGAGCACCAAACTAATTCTTTGCTCGGGTGAAATAATGTCCAGCTCGCCCACTGGTACTGCCTATAAGAGTACCAGTACCAGCCATTCTACTCTAATAAAGTAGAACGGCTAGTGGCTAGTGAAGGGGGAGAGGGGGCTTGGGTGGCCAGGGGGGGGGTGGTGCGGGAGTGGTCCGGCCGCCATGGGAGAGACGTGTTTCATCTGGGCTAGTGTGTCCTATGTGGTGCATACGGCTCACAGGGAGCCTGTTTCATCTGAGCTATTGTGTCTCATAGGCGTGCGCACAGGGTGTTCCCGGAGGTGGCACCAGATGGGTGTTGGGGGTGCCAGTGGCCAGTGTAAATGCCCCCATTTTATTAAAGGCTAGGTTCAACCCTAGGAACACATTACACTCGTATTTAGGGTGTTATATAATATGGTCTCAAGCAACTGTTTCCCACCACCAGAGCCTCCTACCTGTGGACTGCAGGTAGCATTCGTGTGTGTAAATTTTGGGGTGCACACCCTAATGCAATGGTGGTGCATACAGTTTACACGGAGCCTGTTTCACCTCGGGCTAGTGTGTCCTATGTGGTACCTAAGTTCTCTCTTTCGAATATAATACTGCAATGGGGAGGATTCCTCCATCCACCACACAAGTGAGGTCATCTGTGCCTTCAGCCAATCAGGGGACGGGTATTAGACCCGCGCTTCCCGACTGGCCAAGAGGCGGTTCAGTGTTAGAAAAGAGAATATTCACTATATTGTAGCCTCTGGCTCTAATCTGGTGCTTCAAAGAAGAACCACTGCCACTGTAATTCTGGCGCCCGGAGTCCTAAAAGGGGCCGGACGTTTGAATAGGGGGGTGGCCACGGATAGATTGATGCAATGCATGAATCTATCCATTCTACATATGGGGGGGGGGTGGTATGACAGAGGGAGCGGCGCCACTGCTCCCCTAATGGCCGATGCCTAGCAGAAGATAACCTGTTTGCATCCATTGCAGAAATGCATTTTTAGTATCGCACACGTTCCTGCGTCTCATACGTGTGATCGGGGCCCGAAATCTTCAAAATATCTTTCAGAACTTGATGGATGGAGCCTGGCGGGAAAAGTATTTTGTGCCAACTGGGGGTCCAATTGTGATAATATTTGTCTTATTTCAGGTATTTATGGGACGGAATTTGCGGGACGGAATTTGCGGGACGGAATTTGTGGAACGGAATTTGTGGGACGGAATTTGTGGGAGGGAATTTGCTGGTCGGAATTTGTGGGACGGAATTTGTGGGAGGGAATTTGTGGGACGGAATTTGTGGGACGGAATTTGTGGGACGGAATTTGTGGGACGGAATTTGTGGGAGGGAATTTGTGGGACGGAATTTGCGGGATGGAATTTGTGGGACGGAATTTGCGGGACAGAATTTGTGGGACGGAATTTGCAGGACGGAATTTGCGGGACGGAATTTGCGGGACGGAATTTGCGGGACGGAATTTGCGGGATGGAATTTACGGGGCAGAATTTGCGGGAAGAAATTTGCGGGAGGGAATTTGCGGGACGGAATTTGCGGGACGGAATTTGCGGGACGGAATTTGCGGGATGGAATTTGCGGGATGGAATTTACGGGGCAGAATTTGCGGGACGGAATTTGCGGGACGGAATTTACGGGGCAGAATTTGCGGGAAGAAATTTGCGGGAGGGAATTTGCGGGACGGAATTTGCGGGACGGAATTTGCGGGACGGAATTTGCGGGATGGAATTTACGGGGCAGAATTTGCGGGACGGAATTTGCGGGACGGAATTTACGGGGCAGAATTTGCGGGAAGAAATTTGCGGGAGGGAATTTGCGGGACGGAATTTGCGGGACGGAATTTGCGGGATGGAATTTGCGGGATGGAATTTGCGGGGCAGAATTTGCGGGAGGGAATTTGCGGGACGGAATTTGTGGGAGGGAATTTGCGGGACGGAATTTGCGGGACGGAATTTGCGGGATGGGATTTACGGGGCAGAATTTGCGGGAGGGAATTTGCAGGACGGAATTTGTGGGAGGGAATTTGCGGGACGGAATTTGTGGAACGGAATTTGCGGGATGGAATTTACGGGGCAGAATTTGCGGGATGGAATTTGCAGGACGGAATTTGCGGGAGGGAATTTGCGGGACGGAATTTGCGGGATGGAATTTACGGGATGGAATTTGTGGGACGGAATTTGTGGGACGGAATTTGCGGGACGGAATTTGCGGACTCTTACATTTTACTTTTTTGTCCTTGAAAAGAATGTGGAATTATTTGTTGTATTCCCGGACTGACACTTTGTATCCAAGGACAGAAATGTAACGTGTTCAGACATTGTGTGACATTCCAGGGACGAGGTTTCCTTCCTGTGATAACGGGACGGAGTACAAAGCATGGGGGGGCTGCTGGGTGCCTAGGGGGGGGGGGGAGATAAGGAGCGCTCTTATCTGTCAGATGGGAAAGAAAAATTCTCAACACAAATTCCAGAAAGAAGAAAATAAAACAAAATGTAGATTTTTTTGAACGCGTCGCGCGATGTGATAAGGAAAAGTGTGACGTCTTCTGCCTGAGGGCCACTGAGGGCCACTGAGGGCCACACGGGCATCTTCACTGCAGAGATTACTTTAAAGACATTTTTATATGATGACATATTTTACCAACTTACACTATATTGTCAAAAGTATTGGGACACCGGCCTTTACTTGACATTTAATGGCATCCCAGTCTCAGTCCGGAGGGTTCAATATTGAGTTAGCCCCGCCCCTTTGCAGCTATAACAGCTTCAACTCTTCTGGGAAGGCCGTCCACAAGGTTTAGGGGTGTGTCTATGGGAAGGTTTGACCCATTCTTCCAGAAGAGCATCTGTGTTGGATGAGAAGGCCTGGCTCGTAGCCTCCGCTCCTTTTTCATCCCAAAGGTGTTTTATGGGGTTGAGGTCAGGACTCTGTGCAGGACAGTCAAGTTCCTCCACCCCACACTCGCTCATCCGTGTCTTTATGGGTCTTGCTCTGTGCACTGGTGGGCAGTCATGTTGGAACAGGGAGGGGCCGTCCCCAAACTCCTCCCACAAAGTTGGGAGCATGAAATTGTCCAAAATGTCTTGGTATGCTGACGCCTTAAGAGTTCCCTTCACTGGAACTAAAGGGCAACCCAACCCCTGAAAAACAACCCCACACCATAACCCCCCCTCCACCAAATGATTTGGCGGGGTGGCCCAATACTTTTGGCAATATAGTGTGGATGAGCGAGTTTGGGGTGGAGGTGCCAGGAGTCCTGACCTCAACCCGATAGAACGCCTTTGGGATGAATTATAGTGGAGACTGCGAGCCGGGCCTTCTCGTCCAACATCAGTGCCTGACCTCACAAATGGAAGAATGGTCAGACATTCCCACAGACACCCTCCTAAACCTTGTGGACGGCCTTCCCAGAAGAGGTGAAGGTGTTATAGCTGGAAAGGGCGGGGCCAACTCAATATTGAACCCTCCGGACTAAGACTGGGGGGGTCATTAAAGTTCATGGGCCAGATTCTCGTACAATTGCCGCTGGCGTAGCGTAAGCCATTTACACTACGCCGCCGCAATTTAACAGAGCAAGTGCCGTATTCTCCAAGCACTTACTCCGTAAGTTGCGGCGGCGTAGTGTAAATGGCCCTGCGTATCCCAAGCGTAATTCAAAGGGGGCGGCTTGATTTTAAATTAAGCGCGCCCCCCGCGTCGATCGAACTGCGCATGCGCCGGCCTGAAAAATAGCCCAGTGCGCATTGCTCCAGCTCACGTCGGAAAAAATGAATGAAGCCGACGTGAGCGTCGTTTACGTAAATCCCTATTCGCGAACGACTTAGTAAAACGACGTAACCGACGGAAAAAGACGACGCTGACCCGACGCCATACTTAACATGGCAACGACGGAACTTCGTAAACCTACCCCTCATATAGCAGGGGTAACCTTACGCTTACGGAAATGACGACGGGGCGGCGTAAAAACGTTCGGGAAACGGCGTATCGGGCTCATTTGCATAGGCAAATGAGAAATCATCGTAAAGGCCACCTAGCGGCCAGCGATGTCATTACATCTACGATCCGGCGGTGTAATTGTTTTACACCTGTCGGTCAGAGGTGTATTTAGGTTTTGTGCTGCCCTAGGCCTGACTAAACTTGCGCACCCCCTAATTTAAATATGACCCACCCCTTCCTGTCAAAGCCACATCCCTGTCATATTCATGGGAAGAGGACAGAGGGACGCCCTGGGAGAAGGACAGAGGGACGCCCTGGGAGAAGGACCGAGGGACGCCCTGGGAGAAGGACCGAGGGACGCCCTGGGAGAAGGACAGAGGGACGCCCTGGGAGAAGGACAGAGGGACGCCCTGGGAGAAGGACAGAGGGACGCCCTGGGAGGAGGACAGAGGGACGCCCTGGGAGAAGGACAGAGGGACGCCCTGGGAGAAGGACAGAGGGACGCCCTGGGAGAAGGACAGAGGGACGCCCTGGGAGAAGGACAGAGGGACGCCCTGGGAGAAGGACAGAGGGACGCCCTGGGAGAAGGACAGAGGGACGCCCTGGGAGAAGGACAGAGGGACGCCCTGGGAGAAGGACAGAGGGACGCCCTGGGAGAAAGACAGAGGGACGCCCTGGGAGGAGGAGAGAGGGACGCCCTGGGAGGAGGACAGAGGGACGCCCTGGGAGGAGGACAGAGGGACGCCCTGGGAGAAGGACAGAGGGACGCCCTGGGAGAAGGACAGAGGGACGCCCTGGGAGAAGGACAGAGGGACGCCCTGGGAGAAGGACAGAGGGACGCCCTGGGAGAAGGACAGAGGGACGCCCTGGGAGAAGGACAGAGGGACGCCCTGGGAGAAGGACAGAGGGACGCCCTGGGAGAAAGACAGAGGGACGCCCTGGGAGGAGGAGAGAGGGACGCCCTGGGAGGAGGACAGAGGGATGCCCTGGGAGGAGGACAGAGGGACGCCCTGGGAGAAGGACAGAGGGACGCCCTGGGAGAAGGACAGAGGGACGCCCTGGGAGAAGGACAGAGGGACGCCCTGGGAGAAGGACAGAGGGACGCCCTGGGAGAAGGACAGAGGGACGCCCTGGGAGAAGGACAGAGGGACGCCCTGGGAGGAGGAGAGAGGGACGCCCTGGGAGGAGGAGAGAGGGACGCCATGGGAGGAGGAGAGAGGGACGCCATGGGAGAAGGACAGAGGGACGCCCTGGGAGAAGGACAGAGGGACGCCCTGGGAGAAGGACAGAGGGACGCCCTGGGAGGAGGAGAGAGGGCCGCCCCCCACAAAGTGCCGCCCTAGGCCTGGGCCTTGTTGGCCTAGGCCAGAATACATCCCTGCTGTCGGTTCTTCACTGTATCTATATGTAAGTGATTCTAGGAATCACACGCATAGATACTCCTACGAAACGCCGGCGTATCTCTTTTGAGAATCTGGCCCAATGTGTGTATAAAGGCCGGCGTCCCAATACTTTTGGTAATACAGTGTATATATGTTGCCCCCTTATAAATCCGGAACTGCTTGTGGGGTCTATTAGTGCCCCTAGAAGAGTATTTTATGTGCAGTACCGGGTTTTACCTGTAGAGGTGCTGTAGGCAAAATGTACATGCTTGGGGTGCTGCCCTGGTAGGACAGGAGAGGTGTGATAGAGAAGCACCCCGTGGTGTTGCTACATGAAGGACAGTCATGAATGGGTTCACATTTCACCTTTTTAAAAAACAAAACAAAAAATCATCTTACCGTCATGTGATCTCGAATGATTTAAAACGTCTTTTGGAGCCCCGCCTTCGCTCAGCAATTTCGGAAGCAGAACTTGTGGCCCCATGGAGGGACTGGGGCTGAGAAGGACAGACGGCGTTGTTGGTTTCTCGGTTTCGGGGAGCACGGTTCCTTCTTCCTCCTCTTTGGGGGAATCGGTCTTATTTTCCGATGGACTCAGGTCCTCGGTGCCGGTTATTTGTGGGTCTGTTTTCAGGGTCTCTCCTTTTGCGGTAGTCTTCACCGTAGTCGGGGCCGTGCTTGGCGTTGTTGGATGTTCTACGGTTGTCGGAGTTGGGCTTGTTGGCTCTTGAAGCTCCTTCTGGGTTGGCCGAGCCGTGGTCTCGGGTAAGACCTTCGCAGTGGTGGCCTTGGGTGTGCTTGGTGCCGGAGTGCTGGTTATCCGGGTAGTCTGGACGTTGAGGGTGGTTCTTTCAGGTTGGGTGGAGAGATGGAGCTCATTCACCGTTGTCAGCTCCACCAACATGGGGGGTAAAGTGGGTGTAGGTGAAGGTTCAACATTAACGAGTTCATCAATATTGTCGCCATAATCCGCCATGGAGCGGACCTGCAGGGCGTTCCTTTTGTAGTTGTTGTTCCTTTCCATGACCTCGCTGTTGATGGGCTCCTCTTGCTCATGACTGTAGGGGTAGTCATATTGTCTCTCGGGGTCGCTTTCCGTCATGTCCATGGGTTGGGTGCTGTTGTCGCCGTCTGAGATGCAGTGGGGAAGGGTGTAGCACATGAGTTCTCCTCCGGTATTGGGACAGTGGCAAACCTTGCACTCCGACATGTGAAAGGTGTGGCCGGCCTCGTACTTTTCTCCTCCATGAATGCACCCGATTCGCCCGCACTGGATACAGGCATCTGCTGGCTGAATGACGTCAATGCAATTCGGGGGCAGCTCGGGGCACGGGATAAAGTCGCAGCTAATCCTACCGCCGCCGGGTGGGCAGGAACACTCCGTGCTTCCGAAATCGACAAAGTAGGACTCTCCTTCGGGCACTTTGCCGTCTTTGAAGCCAACGCTCACGCAGTCGTAAAACTGGTAGCCCTCGCAGGTGCATCCGAACTGCGCGCATTTCGGGCAACAAGAACCCTCCTCGAGCACCTCTTCGTTGCAGTTCACCGGAGGCTCACACACGACGCCTGCGCAGTCTTGTTGGGCCAGGGATAAGCCCACATACAAGAGAAGGAGGGCGGCGGTGGTCAGATGGTCCAGTCGGCCGATTCTAGATATCTTGGAAGCCATGCTGAACTGGTATGACCATCAGCACAATGGTGACTGGCGGGAAGCAGGAAATGCCTATGGAGGATAAGAAAAAAAGGCACCAAGGTGAAGCAGCTTTAAAATAATTGAAATAAAAGAACAAAATGACTCCTCCACATACAAAGTTTTAGTTCACCCAAAAATGATATGTTAGTGTTTGATAGAAACCGGAGAGCTAAACCATCTTATAGTGTCCTACTTCTCTCTCACTGATGTGTATGCGCGCCATCGCCATCGCCAGACTGCTAGAAGCAAACAGTTAGTGCCGTTGGATGCAGGGCTATCTTAATGAGAGGGCACACCTGGGCACTCATTGTAGGGGCCCCAGAGAATTACTTTGCCCAGGGGCCCATGATGCTATTAAGACGGCCCTGGTTGGATGTAACTTATATATATACAGTGGCGTTGCTAGGGGGTGGCATTTGGGGCTATAGCCCTGAATTTTGGGCCCATAGCCCAGAGTCTCTCAGATGGCTGTGGCTTTTTGGGAACTCTGTAAGGGGGGGGCTCTTTGAGGACCCTGATGTATGGTGGGGGGCTCTCTGGAGACCCCGATGTAAGGCGGGAGGCATTCTGGAGACCCTGATCTAAGGCGGGGGGCTCTCTGAGGACCCTGATGTAAGGCAGGGAGGCTCACTGGAGACTCTAAAGTAAGGCGTGGGCTGTCTGAGGACCCTGATGTAAGACAGGGGGCTCTCTGGAGACCTTGATGTAAGGCAGGGGGCTCTCTGGAGACCCTGATGTAATGGAGGGCTGTCTGAGGACCCTGATGTAAGGCAGAGGGCTGTCTGAGGACCCTGATGTAAGGCAGGGGGCTCTTTGGAGACCCAGATGTAAGGCAGGGGGCTCTCTGGAGACCCTGATGTAAGGCGAGGAGCTCTCTGGAGACCCTAATGTAATGGGGGGTTCTCTGGAGACCATGATGTAAGGCAGGGGGGCTCTCTGGAGACTTTGATGTAATGGGGGGCTCTCTGGAGACCTTGATGTAATGGGGGCTCTCTGAGGACCCTGATGTAAGGTTGGGGGCTCTCTTGAGACCCTGATGTAAAGTGGGAGGCTCTCTGGAGGCCTTGATGTAATGGAGGGCTCTCTGAGGACCCTGATGTAAGGCGGGGCCTCTCTGGAGACCCTGATGTAAGGCAGGGGACTCTCTGGAGACCTTGATGTAATAGGGGGCTCTCTGAGGACCCTGATGTAAGGCAGGGGGCTCTCTAGAGACCCTGATGTAAAGCAGGGGGGCTCTCTGGAGACCCTGATGTAAGGCGGGGGGCTCTCTGGAGACACTGATGTAAAACAGCAGGGGGGCTCTCTGCAGACCTTGATGTAATGGGGGGCTCTCTGGAGACCTTGATGTAAAGGGGGGCTCTCTGAGGACACTGATGTAAGGCGGGGGCTCTCTGGAGACCCTGAGGTAAGAATAATATATACAAATAATATACGTGTGTATGCCCGCCAAAGTGTATGACTTTCTTGGGCTCTAGCCCCGGATCTTTTGTAGACCTAGCAACACCCCCTGTATATATTTATATACAGTATAAAGGGCCGCAAAGGGTGGGGGCTGCTTGGGGTTAGAGCCAGCCCTCCTGTATGGGGCCTGGGCCCTATCAGTTTAGCAGGGGGCCCCCAGGGCAGAGAGTGGAATCTCTACATACCTTTGGGCTGAGCTCGGGATGAATAGCGGACTATTTACATCTTATTTTTTATGGATCGGGGGGGGGGGGGGGGGGGTAATCCTGTCTCCTGACATCTAAGTTTTGGATTCTTCTTCTAAACCAATCACCGGGGGAGGCTGAAACGTTAAGCGTCAGGAGCCGCATTGAGGATTACTCCGCCTGGCTCATCCCTACCCAAACAGGGCTGTCTTAATGAGAGGGCACACCTGGGCAGTAGGCACTGCCCAGGGGCACCAGCTGCATGAGGGGCCCCTTCCCTTTCCCCAAAGCAGCTGCCCCAAAATTGGGAAACCCTGGGCTGCCCTTCTACATCCCAGATATCCCCCCAGCACACTGACCCCTCTACACCCTAGATGCCCCCTACCTCCTACCTACTTGATTTATGTTTACCTGCACTGTCTCCATTGTAGGGGCCCCAGAGCATTACTTTGCCCAGGGGCCCATGATGCTTTGAAGATGGCCCTGTACCCAAGGGATGGCAGGCAGTATGGGGGCTGCACAATTTCTAATGGACTTAATGCCTAGCTACCACATACTGTATATGGGTTGTTGTCTTGTTCTGGGGCATGTTCCACCAACACCCCCAGACCTGTGGTTGAGCTATCCCGGGCAACTTTGGCGCCAAACAGCTTTTCCCCTGCATCTTTAAAAGCTGCCATCCTGTCTGCCCTGCCTTGTGGTGCTCAGTACAGAACCTAACCCCCCAAAAATTAACTAACAGGTCAGGCCTGAAGAACTGAAAGTCCATTCCTTTGAAACGCGTCGGTTTGCTGTACACGTTTTACCTCTTCAATAAACAATTTGTGAACCCTACACCAAGAATTGCATTTTTCCGGACATAGGGTGCTCCTTTCCTCTCACCCCCAGATCAGCACCCATTATTGTGGGCTCCTGTTGACATCTCCGACCCTTCAGGCCCAGCACCCAAGGAAAGGTTGGGCGGGGGAGATGAGTGAGCAACCCTCCCTCTTCTGAACCTTACCAGGCCACATGCATTCAACATGTGAGGCACTATGCCGATCACCATGCCAACACCACCCCCCCCCCCAGCAAAGCACCTTGTCCCTATGTTGATGAGGACAAGGGCATCTACCCCAGAACTCTGGCCCAGTGGTAGATGGGGTACGGAAATATGGAAGCCCCCTTTTACGAAGAGGGCCTGGTATGAATTGGGCGGGGCTCCATAATATTTATCTTTTTCCATGCCGGCTCTTTTGTTTACATTCCGCTGACAGCGGGGAGGACTCTTTGTTTTTAGGAAGCCTGCAGATACCTTAACAACCAGGGAGTCGTCTTAGCAGGGCTGGTTGTTAGGATGCTGGCGGGTGCCATCTCCATCCACCCATCAACAACCCGCACAAAATGCTCCAAAAACACAAAAAAATGCACCAATCTGCCCGAATCGAGCTACAAAAGAAGCTCCCAATTTTTTTTGGAGCTTCAGAGGTTTGGCTTCAGGTGACTTGGAGTGGAGATGTGAACCAACTAAATAGAGAATTAGGGCCAGATTCACGTATTCCAGAGCATCTTTGCTCTGGAGTAACGCTTCTCATTTGCGTTGCGCTGCAGAAATTTTAGGAGCAAGTGCTGTCATTCACGAAGCACTTGCTCCTAAAGTTGCGGCAGCGCATCGCAAATGAGCCGGCGGAATTCAAATTGGGCGGGTACGGGGCGTGTAGTATGCTAACTAAGCGCGATCCCGCCGCCAACGTACTGCGCATGCGTCGAGTGTCAAAACATCCCCGTGCGCATGCTCCAAAATCTGTGAATGAACGTCAATGACGTCACATTCCCATTCATGACCGTTTTACGCAAGCGACGTTTTTTTTTTTTTTCCCGACGCGATGACGACGCCTATACCTAACATAGGATACTCCAACCCCATGTAGGTATATCTATGCGCCGCGTATCCCGTCCGGAAACGTCGTATCGTCATTGCGTCGCGCCGGAATTCGATCGTGAATTGCCGATTTCCGCTCATTAACATATTTTTTGAGCGTAAATCGGCGGGAACGCCCCCGGCGCCATTTTTAAGTTGAAGTAACGATGCGATGGCGAAACTCAGTTACGCTGCTCGCATCGGAACTTCAACCCGGCGTTTCTTGTTTTCTGGTTACAGAAAACAGAAACGCCGGCTCAAAGGCACAGTTAGGCTGGCGGATCACTCGATCCGCCAGCCTAACTGTTCGTGAATCTGGCCCTAAATGATTATATTTCTCCCTGAGTGTTCAGGAGCTTCGAGCTACAAAACGCTGAGGCACACCTGGGGCCACACATGGGGTCTCCCTGTTGGACTTCTCTCTGTTTTTTCGGAGAAGGACACCTTGACATGGCGCTGGTGGTTGGGTAGAACCAGGAGAACCACAAGATCTCACCGCTGGGAACATTGAGAGCAATACATAGCCAGTGGGTAATCCATCTCCCAGCATGAAACAGAACCAGTTCTGGGTGGATGGACCAATGCATGCGTTACCCCACAACCTACCACGAGAGAGCCCTAAAGTCACCCACTCAGAACAGGTCCTGGATGTAAATCAGAAGCTCTAAAGCCGGGCATAGATGGATTGAATCTCAGCCGGTACAAGTGAAATTCCAATCATCTATGGGCAGGCTGGTTGTACCCAAGACAATTTATTGGTCGACTTCCGTACAACCGGCCTGTCTGATTTTTTTAACATACGATTATTGCTGGCAGCTACAGCCCCAGCAGTAATCATTGTGTTCTGCCAGCCGAGAAGACTCCCAGTGCCCCCCCCCCCGACCAGCAGAATACAATCGTTCTGCCGGAGGGATTTCCCCCATCAACACCGTTCCTTCTACCCCTGGTGGAAGAAAATCAAATCAAATCTTCTATGGCTTGTCTTACCGAACACCGACTGCTCTGGAGGAGTGCGTGCCGTGCATGAGGCTAAGTACTGAAGTCAGATGTATCAATGTATCACTGAACCTATGTACCAATGTATCAATGTGTCCATGTATCAATCCAGTGTTTCTCAACTCCAGTCCTCAAGGTACCACCAACAGGTCATGTTTTCAGGCTTTCCATTATTTTGCACAGGTGATTTGATCAGTTTTACCGCCTTTGTAATTACCACAGCCGTTTCATCTGAGGGAATACCTGAAAAACACGACCTGTTGGGGCACCTTGAGGACTGGAGTTGAGAAACGCTGTGTCAATCTGTTCATGTACCAATATATCCATATATCTTCCTATCAATGTATCCATGCATTAATGTGTCAATGTATCATTGCATCCCTGTATCAGTTTATTCATATATAATTGTATTGATGTAACAATGTATCTATATATCTATGTATTAATCTATTCATGTACCAATGTAGAAGACCTGAGGAATGGCACAGAAATGCGTTGGTGTTCCCGTGCGATTCACATGCAGTTCATTTTGAATGGCCTCAGATTGCAGCAATAATAATCCGTCCACCACTTATAGAAACTCCCTGCGACTGGACGCATTCCGATGCAGGAAAGTGCGCTGCGATTCCAACCTGCAATTGGGGCGTCATTAAGTTCTGAGAGTTTCCAACTGCGGTGTGTTCTGAACGCGGTGCGGGAAATGTATGTGGAGAGAGGGTTTCCCGCACCGCGTTCTCATGAGATCGGGTCTAATTCTTATTTTAATTTTTTTTTATAAAAAGGAAACATTCCGGTGTCATCCCATCATCATAACAATAACAAAAAGTGACATTTCACTTCTTTCCTCTTCAGAAAACAAATATGAAAAAGCAGCAATGTAAACTTCAACAGAAAAATCTTCAAAACAATTAAAAAGTCCAATCATCATCCTCATCATCATCATCCTCATCATCATGCCCATCATCATCATCCTCATCATTATCCTCCTCATGATCACCCTCATTATCCTCATCATCATCCCCATCTTCATTATCATCCTCATCATCATCCCCATCATTATCCTCATCATCATCCCCATCATCATCATTATCCTCAACATCATCTTCATCCCCATCATCATCATCCTCATCATTATCCTCCTCATCATCACCCTCATCCTCATTATCCTCCTCATCTTCATCCTCATCATTATCCTCATCATCATCCCCATCCTCATCATCATGCCCATCATCATCATCCTCATCATTATCCTCCTCATGATCACCCTCATTATCCTCATCATCATCCCCATCATCATCATCATCCTCATCATTATCCTCCTCATGATCACCCTCATTATCCTCATCATCATCCCCATCATCATCATTATCCTCAACATCACCTTCATCCTCATGATCATCATCCTCATCAGCATCCCCATCATCTTCATCCTCATCATTATCCTCATCATCATCCCCATCCTCATCATCATCCTCATCATTATCCTCATCATCATCATCCTCATCATCCCCATCATCATCCTCATCATCATCCCCATCATCATCATCCTCATCATCATCCCCATCATCATCCTCCTCATCATCACCCTAATCCTCAACATCATCTTCATCCTCATGATCATCATCCTCATCATCCTCATCATTATTCTCAACATCATCTTCATCCTCATCATCTTTATCCTCATGATCATCATCATCATCCTCATCATTATCCTCCTCCTCCTCCTCATCATCTTCATCCTCATCATCATCATTATCCTACTCATCATCATCATCCTCATCATCATCATCCTCATTATTATCCTCATCATTATCCTCATCCTCACCATCATCATCCGTATCATCATCCCCATCATCATCATCCTCATTATTATCCTCCTGATCATCATCCTCATCAACATCCTCATCATTATCCTCATCCTCATGACTATCCTCATAATTCTCATCATCACCCTCATCACCATCCTCATTATTATCATTATCCTCATCATTATCTTCCTCATCCTCATCATTTTCATCCTCATCCTCATCATAATCCTCATCATCATCGGCATCAGCATCTTCATCATTATCCCCATCCTCATCCTCCTCATCTCCCACTGTCAGGATCCAGAATTCTTCCCATCACAGCCTCATAAAGTGACAATAATAAGAAGTGGCCCCTCTCTGTGTTCTCCCATTGGATGGGAAGAGGAGAATCTCCCGTCACTGACCTGAGAATTCCCGGGAATGTTTCCTCCTGGAAGGCGAATCTCCTCTGTCTCAGACTCGGGATCAGCAGCTCCACCAGTATGAGAAAAAAAAAAAGGCACCAGCAGGGACTTCGCTGTAACCTGAGAAGCTCGGGACCATATGTGTCTGATAAAGTCAGTTTATGTTCCCCCCCCCCCCAGCCCCCCCCCAGGATCCTAAAGAAAATAATTCCGATCGGCAGACATTTGGGATCGGAGACTCATTTCTGCAATTACAAAAGATTTTGGAAAAGAAGGCGAAAAAAAAAAAAAAAAGATTTTCTTCTTCTTTTTCTCTTTTCCTCCTTCTACTTTTTTTTCCTTTTCTTACAGCTGCAGAGAATCGCACGTGTTGGAGAAAAATGCAATTCCTTCTGTGCGGCGCTCGGCGTCCAGCGACTCTCCGGGGCGCCAAAGAAAATATTGTAAGTGCTGAGCAACAGAAAGAACAATTTGTCTGAGTGTCACGTGACCCCATCGCGATTCAGGGAACACGACTATTGTACGACCACCAGAGCGCGCCGGGGCCGCCCGTCCACCAAGAAGGGGCAAAGCGCCCATCCACCAAGGGGGGCAGAGCGCCCATCCACCAAGAAGGGGCAAAGCGCCCATCCACCATGGGGGGCAGAGCGCCCATCCACCAAGGGGGGCAGAGTGCCCGTCCACCATGGAGGGCAGAGCGCCCGTGTCCACCAGTCCACCAAGGGGGGCAGAGCGCCCGTGTCCACCAGTCCACCATGGGGGGCAGAGTGCCCGTCCACCATGGGGGCCAGAGTACCCGGGTCCACCAGTCCACCATGGGGGGCAGAGCACCCGGGTCCACCAAGGGGGGCAGAGCACCCGTCCACCAAGGAGGGGGCAGAGCACCCATCCACCAAGGAGGGGGCAGAGCGCCCATCCACCAAGGAGGGGGCAGAGCACCCATCCACCATCGGGGGAAGAGCGCCCATCCACCATGGGGGGGGGTAGAGCGCCCATCCACCATGGGGGGCAGAGCGCCCGGGTCCACCAGTCCACCAAGGGGGGCAGAGCGCCCATGCACCAAGGGGACAGAGTGCTCGTCCACCAAGGAGGGGGCAGAGCACCCATCCACCATGGGGGGCAGAGCGCCCGGGTCCACCAGTCCACCAAGGGGGGCAGAGCACCCATCCACCAAGGGGGGCAGAGTGCCCGTCCACCATGGGGGGCAGAGCGACCGTCCACCAAGAAGGGCAGAGCACCCATCCACCATGGGGGGCAGAGTACCCGGGTCCACCAGTCCACCAAGGGGGGCAAAGCGCCCATCCACCAAGGGGGGCAGAGCGCATATCCACCAAGGGGGGCAGAGCGCATATCCACCAAGGGGTGCAGAGCGCATATCCACCAAGGGGGGCAGAGTGCCCATCCACCAAGGGGGGCAGAGTGCCCATCCACCAAGGGGGGCAGAGCACTCGTCCACCAAGGAGGGGGCAGAGCACCCATCCACCATGGGGGGCAGAGCGCCTGGGTCCACCAGTCCACCAAGGGGGGCAGAGCGCCCATCCACCAAGGGGGGCAGAGCGCCCGTCCACCAAGGTGGGCAGAGTGCCTGTCCACCAAGTAGGGGGCAGAGCACCCGTCCACCAAGGAGGGGGCAGAGCACCTGTCCACCAAGGAGGGGGCAGAGCACCTGTCCACCAAGGGGGGCAGAGCGCCCGTCCACCAAGGAGGGGGCAGAGCGCCTGTCCACCAAGTAGGGGGCAGAGCACCCGTCCACCAAGGGGGGCAGAGCGCCCATCCACCATGGGGGGCAAATCGCCTGGGTCCGCCCGTTCACCAAGGGGGGGCAGAACGCCCATTCACCAAGGGCGCACGCTTTGCAAATATCGGGGTACTGCCCTGGGGGAAATGTATAAATGGCAAAACATTCTTTTTTAAATAAAGTTTTTACAGGAGCAGTGATTCTAATGATGCTTAAAGTGGAACAATAAAAATGGAAAATTCCTTTAGCTGTAGTCCCTGGGGGGTCCCCTTAGTCCGCCTGTAAATTGGAGCATCTGTACCCTGTATAGCACCTGCTGCAGCAAAACTTTATAAAGAAAAAAAAAAGGATGACATTTAAATTGTACATTTTTTTAAATCCTTAACATGGGGGGGGGGGTGCTTCTGGGTGGGAGGGGGCTCTGCCGCCCCCACACCAAGCACCTTGTGCCCATGTTGATGGGGACAAGGGCCTCTTCCCGACAACCCTGGACTGTGATTTTTGGGGTCTGCAGGCAGATGTCCCCAGATCCTGCCCCCCCCCCCATTCATAAAACACACACAGGTTATTGACCCCTCCCCCCGTTGTGGATCGATCGTCAGTCACGATCGGATTAACGCCGCCATTGATTTCGGCTTCCATTTTGGATCTGCGGCAGAAAGCTCCATGGAGCCCGCCGGAGCCGCCGAATCCCTGCGCTGCGGTTCAGGACGGGTCCTCTTGACGCGAGTGAATTTGGCGCGCCGCCCATCTCCCGCCGATCTCCCGCCGACTCGTCCGGGTAGCGTTCAGATTCTTATCCGACGTTCGACTTTGAAAAAGCAAAAAAAATAATTGTTTTGTGAAGAGGAAAAGCCTGGAATGTAAATATTGACATACTTGTGCGGCGTTATCGGCATCTCGGGGCACCGCCATCAAATAAATACCGACTTCCTGCGTCCCGTGAGAAGAGGGCGCCGCACATCGCCATGGTGCCAGCAGTCCCGGCACTTGGAATTCGGGGGGTCTCAGGAAACCTCAAATTACAGTGTAATTTAGCCGCATCCTGCGCCGCAATATAGGGGGGGGGGGGAGATTGCAACCAAATGCACCCAAACGCATCCAACG
This sequence comes from Rana kukunoris, assembly GCA_029574335.1. Classification (NCBI taxonomy): domain Eukaryota; kingdom Metazoa; phylum Chordata; class Amphibia; order Anura; family Ranidae; genus Rana; species Rana kukunoris. Next base: position 73,939 of record JAJQKJ010001947.1, read on the forward strand.
CCCCCCCTCCCCCCCGTCTGCTGGAGACTCACAGAGGATATTAACCCCTTATTACCTGAACCCACAACTTCACAAATACTATAAGAAGTGGCAGAACTATTCGTCTTGTGACACCACACACACCTACATTCATCCTGTGTGATCAGGGAGGACATCGAATGTCATTAAGCTTCTTCTTCTGCAGGTCGAATGTTATTCATTCATAAAAAAACACGTAGAATGGTTTTATGAAAATACCACATAATGGCCTCTAGATGGAGCTAAAGATCATTTATTTATTTCCAATGACCATCCGTTCTATTTAGTGGTCATAGTGCTGTATTTTCCTGATTGACTCCAGTCCAGTCTTTTCTGCCTCACCACCGACGATCATTTTATCTTTCTGCGGGGCTTTTTTTCCCCAGTAGGGGGAACGCTGTCCTGGCACCTCCGGCCCTGAATGTATGTAATGACAAGGGGTGTTGGGTGTGCTGGAGGGTTTATTGATGCTTGCTGCTGGGGGATCTGTTATTGCAGGGGGGATCTACTGTTGCTGGGGGAATATGTTCTTGCTAGGGGGATCTGTTGTTGCTTAGGGGGGTCTATTGTTGTTGGGAGGATCTGTTGTTGCTGGGGGGCTATTGTTGCTGGTGGAATATGTTCTTGCTAGGGGGATCTGTTGTTGCTTAGGGGGGTCTATTGTTGTTGGGAGGATCTGTTGTTGCTGGGGGGCTATTGTTGCTGGTGGAATATGTTCTTGCTAGGGGGATCTGTTGTTGCTCGAGGGGTCTATTGTTGCTTGGGGGATCTGTTCTTGCTGGGGGGTCTATTGTTGCTGGGGGGATATATTGTTGATGGGGATCTAATGTTGCTGGTGGAATATGTTCTTGCTAGAGGGATCTGTTGTTGCTTGGGGGTCTATTGTTGCTGGGGGGAATCTGATGTTGCTTGGGGGGGTCTATTGTTACTGGGGGATCTGTTCTTGCTGGGGGTCTATTGTCGCTGGGGGGATCTAATGTTGCTGGGTGAATCTATTGTTGCTGGGGGAATATGTTCTTGCTAGGAGGATCTTTTGTTGCTAGAAGGATTTGTTCTTGCTGGGGGTCTATTGTTGCTGAAAGAATCTTTTGTTGCTGGGGGGATCTATTGTTGCTGGGGGTCTGTTTTTGCTGGGGGGTCTATAGTTGCTGGGGAATCTGTGGTTGCTACGAGGGGTATATTGTTTCTGGGGGTCTACTGTTGCTGGAGGAATCTATTGTTGCTGGGTGGATATGTTCTTGCTAGGGGGATCTATGTTCTTGCTGGGGTCTATTGTTGCTGTTAGGATCTATTGTTGCTGGGGGTTGTTTTTCCTGGGAGGGGGGTCTATTGTTGCTGGGAGGGGGCTGTTTTTCCTGGGAGGGGGGTCTATTGTTGCTGGGAGGGGGTCTATTGTTGCTGGGTGAATCTACTGTTGCGGGTGGGATATATTCTTTCTAGAGGGGGGGTCTATTGGTGCTGGAGAGGATCTTTTTCTGGGGAATCTGTTCTTGCTGGGGGTCTGTTGTTGCTGGAAGGATCTATTGTTTCTGGGAATCTGTTTTTTCTGGGAGGGGGTCTATTGTTGCTGGAGGGGGGGTCTATTGTTGCATAAGGGGGGTCTATTGTTGCTGGAGGGGGGTTATTGTTGCTGGAGGGGGGTCTATTGTTGCTGAAGGGGGGTTATTGTTGCTGAAGGGGGGTCTATTGTTGCTGAAGGGGGGTTATTGTTGCTGAAGGGGGGTCTATTGTTGCTGGAGGGGGGTCTATTGTTGCTGGAGAGGGGTCTATTGTTGTTAGAGGGGGTCTATTGTGGCTGAAGGGGGGTCTATTGTTGCTGGGAGGGGGGTCTATTGTTGCTGGGTGAATCTACTGTTGCGGGTGGGATATATTCTTTCTAGAGGGGGGGGGTCTATTGGTGCTGGAGAGGATCTTTTGCTGGAGAATCTGTTCTTGCTGGGGGGTCTCTTGTTGCTGGAAGGATCTATTGTTTCTGGGAATCTGTTTTTTCTGGGAGGGGGTCTATTGTTGCTGGAGGGGGGTCTATTGTTGCATAAGGGGGGTCTATTGTTGCTGGAGGGGGGTTATTGTTGCTGGAGGGGGGTCTATTGTTGCTGAAGGGGGGTTATTGTTGCTGAAGGGGGGTCTATTGTTGCTGAAGGGGGGTTATTGTTGCTGAAGGGGGGTCTATTGTTGCTGGAGGGGGTCTATTGTTGCTGGAGAGGGGTCTATTGTTGTTAGAGGGGGTCTATTGTGGCTGAAGGGGGGTCTATTGTTGCTGGGAGGGGGGTCTATTGTTGCTGGGTGAATCTACTGTTGCGGGTGGGATATATTCTTTCTAGGGGGGGGGGGGTCTATTGGTGCTGGAGAGGATCTTTTGCTGGAGAATCTGTTCTTGCTGGGGGGTCTCTTGTTGCTGGAAGGATCTATTGTTTCTGGGAATCTGTTTTTTTTCTGAGAGGGGGTCTATTGTTGCTGGAGGGGGTCTATTGTTGCTGAAGAGGGGTCTATTGTTGCTGGAGGGGGGTCTATTGTTGCTGGAGGGGGGTCTATTGTTGCTGAAGGGGGTTATATTGTTGCTGGAGGGGGGTTATTGTTGCTGAAGGGGGGTCTACTGTTGCTGGAGGGGGGTCTATTGTTGCTGGAGGGGGGTCTATTGTTGCTGGAGGGGGGTCTATTGTTGCTAGAGGGGGGTCTATTGTTGCTGAAGGGGGTTCTATTGTTGCTGGAGGGGGGTTATTGTTGCTGAAGGGGGGTCTACTGTTGCTGCAGGGGGGTCTATTGTTGCTGGAGGGGGGTCCATTGTTGCTGAAGGGTGTCTATTGTTGCTGGAGGGGGGTTATTGTTGCTGAAGGGGGGTCTATTGTTGCTGGAGGGGGGTCTATTGTTGCTGGAGGGGGGTCTATTGTTGCTGAAGGGAGGTCTATTGTTGCTGAAGGGGGTCTATTGTTGCTGGAGGGGGGTTATTGTTGCTGAAGGGGGGGTCTATTGTTTCTGGAGGGGAGTTATTGTAGCTGAAGGGGGGTCTATTGTTGCTGGAGGGGGGTCTATTGTTGCTGAAGGGTGGTCTATTGTTTCTGGAGGGTGGTCTATTGTTGCTGGAGGGGGGGTCTATTGTTGCTGGAGGGGGGTTATTGTTGCTGAAGGGTGGTCTATTGTTTCTGGAGGGTGGTCTATTGTTGCTGGAGGGGGGGTATATTGTTGCTGGAGGGGGGTTATTGTTGCTGCAGGGGGGTCTATTGTTGCTGGAGGGGGGTCTATTGTTTCTGCAGGGGGTCTATTGTTGCTGGAGGGGGGTCTAGTGTTGCTGAAGGGGGGTCTATTGTTGCTGAAGGGGGGTCTATTGTTGCTGGAGGGGGGTTATTGTTGTTGGCTGCAGTGGATCTATTTTACTTCCTTTTTTGTTATCATTAATAAATTCCATAACCATTCTTGGAACCCCAAAATGACCCTTGGTTCTGTATTCTCCAAAAGGGGCGGCACTGGGAGGTGGGTAGTGGGTGGAACCAAGGGATGGTGCTCAGAGGTGGGTGGGGGGGCGGAGACAATTGGTGATTTCGCAGAGGGGCGGGGCGGGGCGGGCGGGGCAGGGGAAGTACCTGCACCTATCCTCTGAAATAAAACAAAAAGATGTCCATATATGGAAGGGGGGCTCCTCCCACTCACCATCCCTCTAATGTACCCGGAGATGTAGATTTAGTAATTAGGGGGTGTTCCCTGGGGGGGAGGGGTTCCCTGAGACTGGAACGCTATTTCAGGGGTTCCTCCATGTAAAAGCGGCTGTATTCTGTATGATTGAATTACATTCGACCTGCAGAGAAATTAGCCCAATAACATTCGACATTGACACAGGACGAAAGATGAGAGAGAATGAATATTATAAATGACAAAAGGATGAAATGTATCTCTTTGCATCTCTTTGTTGTCTCCTCTGTAGAGCAGAAGTTGAAGGTGGCTCCGGTGGGGGGACGGCATGCTGGGACTTGTAGTGCGGTGCCGCCTGGCCTGGGAGGATTGGACGGAGTCGGAGGGGAGGAAATCCCGGAGTCTCGCCATGGAGGGGCGGGGCAGATCTTCAGGGGCGCTCAGACGTGAGCGCAGCTGGCGATGAGGTGATGTCCCTGAAGAAGGAAGACGACATCTGGAGAGGAAAGTCCCGGCAATCTGATGAACGATCCCCGCCGAAGGGTTAAAGGGGAACTCTGAGGACGGGGGCGGGGCGTGACACCATAATGTAAATCCTGGAGGCCGAACACTGGAGACACTGGAGATACAGGAGAGCACAGGAAGACTAAGGTCACTGGAGGGAAAGAAGTGCCACAGTCACTGGTCTGGAAACACTGGAGTCAGTAGATCACACATGAAGCGCTGGGGTAAATGAAGACCCTGGAGCGCTGGGGTAAATGGAGACGCTGGAGCGCTGGGGTAAATGAAGACCCTGGAGCGCTGGGGTAAATGGAGACCCTGGAGCGCTGGGGTAAATGGAGACGCTGGAGCGCTGGGGTAAATGAAGACCCTGGAGCGCTGGGGTAAATGGAGACCCTGGAGCGCTGGGGTAAATGGAGACCCTGGAGCGCTGGGGTAAATGGAGACGCTGGGGTAAATGAAGACCCTGGAGCGCTGGGGTAAATGGAGACGCTGGAGCGCTGGGGTAAATGAAGACCCTGGAGCGCTGGGGTAAATGGAGACCCTGGAGCGCTGGGGTAAATGGAGACGCTGGAGCGCTGGGGTAAATGGAGACGCTGGAGCGCTGGGGTAAATGGAGACGCTGGAGCGCTGGGGTAAATGGAGACGCTGGAGCGCTGGGGTAAATGGAGACGCTGGAGCGCTGGGGTATAGACGCTGGAGCGCTGGGGTATATGGAGACCCTGGAGCGCTGGGGTAAATGGAGACGCTGGAGCACTGGGGTAAATGGAGACCCTGGAGGGCTGGGGTAAATGAAGACCCTGGAGCGCTGGGGTAAATGGAGACCCTGGAGCGCTGGGGTAAATGGAGACGCTGGGGTAAATGGAGACGCTGGAGCGCTGGGGTATATGGAGACCCTGGAGCGCTGGGGTAAATGGAGACGCTGGAGCACTGGGGTAAATGGAGACCCTGGAGCGCTGGGGTAAATGGAGACTCTAGAGCGCTGTGGTATATGGAGACTCTAGAGCGCTGTGGTATATGGAGACCCTGGAGTGCTGGGGTAAATGGAGACGCTGGAGCGCTGGGGTAAATGGAGACTCTGGAGCGCTGGGGTAAATGGAGACGCTGGAGCGCTGGGGTAAATGGAGACGCTGGAGCGCTGGGGTAAATGGAGACTCTGGAGCGCTGTGGTATATGGAGACCCTGGAGTGCTGGGGTAAATGGAGACCCTGGAGCGCTGGGGTAAATGGAGACCCTGGAGCGCTGGGCTAAATGGAGACCCTGGAGCGCTGGGGTAAATGGAGACGCTGGAGCGCTGGGGTAAATGGAGACGCTGGAGCGCTGGGGTAAATGGAGACTCTGGAGCGCTGTGGTATATGGAGACCCTGGAGTGCTGGGGTAAATGGAGACCCTGGAGCGCTGGGGTAAATGGAGACGCTGTGGTAAATGGAGACGCTGGAGCGCTGGGGTAAATGGAGACCCTAGAGCGCTGGGGTAAATGGAGACCCTGGAGCGCTGGGGTAAATGGAGACCCTGGAGCCCTGGGTAAATGGAGACGCTGGAGCGCTGGGGTAAATGGAGACTCTGGAGCGCTGTGGTATATGGAGACCCTGGAGCGCTGGGGTAAATGGAGACGCTGGAGCGTTAAGGGCCAATGGTGACACTGGAGCGCTGGGGTAAATGGAGACGCTGGAGCGCTGGGGTAAATGGAGACGCTGGAGCGCTGGGGTAAATGGACACTCTGGAGCGCTGTTGTATATGGAGACCCTGGAGCGCTGGGGTAAATGGAGACCCTGGAGCGCTGGGGTAAATGGAGACGCAGGGGTAAATGGAGACGCTGGAGCGCTGGGGTAAATGGAGACCCTGGAGCGCTGGGGTAAATGGAGACGCTGGGGTAAATGGAGACGCTGGAGCGCTGGGGTAAATGGAGACCCTGGAGCGCTGGGGTAAATGGAGACCCTGGAGCGCTGGGGTAAATGGAGACCCTGGAGCGCTGGGGTAAATGGAGACCCTGGAGCGCTGGGGTATATGGAGACCCTGGAGCGCTGGGGTAAATGGAGACGCTGGAGCGCTGGGGTAAATGGAGACGCTGGAGCGCTGTGGTATATGGAGACCCTGGAGCGCTGGGGTAAATGGAGACGCTGGAGCGATGGGGTAAATGGAGACCCTGGAGCGCTGTGGTATATGGAGACCCTGGAGTGCTGGGGTAAATGGAGACGCTGGAGCGCTGGGGTAAATGGAGACTCTGTAGCGCTGTGGTATATGGAGACCCTGGAAAGCTGGGGTAAATGGAGACGCTGGAGCGCTGGGGTAAATAGAGACGCTGGGGTAAATGGAGACCCTGGAGCGCTGGGGTAAATGGAGATGCTGGGGTAAATGGAGACCCTGGAGCGCTGGGGTAAATGGAGACCCTGGAGCGCTGGGGTAAATGGAGACCCTGGAGCACTGGGGTAAATGGAGACCCTGAAGCCCTGGGGTAAATGGAGACCCTGGAGCGCTGGGGTCAATAGAGACCCTGGAGCGCTCGGGTAAATGAAGACCCTGGAGCGCTGGGGTAAATGAAGACACTGGAGTGCTGGGGTAAATGGAGACCCTGGAGCGCTGGGGTAAATGGAGACGTTGGAGTGCTGGGGTAAATGGAGACGCTGAAGCGCTGGGGTAAATGGAGACCCTGGAGCACTGGGGTCAATAGAGACCCTGGAGCGCTGGGGTAAATGGAGACGTTGGAGTGCTGGGGTAAATGGAGACGCTGAAGCGCTGGGGTAAATGGAGACGCTGGAGAGCTGGGGTAAATGGAGACCTTGGAGCACTGGGGTCAATAGAGACCCTGGAGTGCTCGGGTAAATGAAGACCCTGGAGCGCTGGGGTAAATGGAGACATTGGAGTGCTGGGGTAAATGGAGACGCTGAAGCACTGGGGTAAATGGAGACATTGGAGCGCTGGGATAAATGGAGACGTTGGAGTGCTGGGGTAAATGGAGACCCTTGAGCGCTGGAGTAAATGGAGACGCTGGAGCACTAGGATAAATGGAGACGCTGGAGCGCTGGGGTATATGGAGACCCTGGAGCGCTGGGGTAAATGGAGACGCTGGAGAGCTGGGGTAAATGGAGACCCTGGAGCGCTGGGGTAAATGGAGACCCTGGAGCGCTGGGGTAAATGGAGACCCTGGAGCGCTGGGGTAAATGGAGACGCTGGAGAGCTGGAGTAAATGGAGACGCTGGAGCACTAGGATAAATGGAGACGCTGGAGCGCTGGGGTATATGGAGACCCTGGAGCGCTGGGGTAAATGGAGACGCTGGAGAGCTGGGGTAAATGGAGACCCTGGAGCGCTGGGGTAAATGGAGACCCTGGAGCGCTGGGGTAAATGGAGACCCTGGAGCGCTGGGGTAAATGGAGACCCTGGAGCGCAGGGGTATATGGAGACCCTGGAGCGCTGGGGTAAATGGAGACGCTGGAGCGCTGGGGTAAATGGAGACGCTGGAGCGCTGGGGTAAATGGAGACCCTGGAGCGCTGTGGTATATGGAGACCCTGGAGTTCTGGGGTAAATGGAGACGCTGGAGCGCTGGGGTAAATGGAGACTCTGGAGCGCTGTGGTATATGGAGACCCTGGAAAGCTGGGGTAAATGGAGACGCTGGAGCGCTGGGGTAAATGGAGACCCTAGAGCGCTGGGGTAAATGGAGATGCTGGGGTAAATGGAGACCCTGGAGCGCTGGGGTAAATGGAGACCCTGGAGCGCTGGGGTAAATGGAGACCCTGAAGCCCTGGGGTAAATGGAGACCCTGGAGCACTGGGGTCAATAGAGACCCTGGAGCGCTCGGGTAAATGAAGACCCTGGAGCGCTGGGGTAAATGAAGACACTGGAGTGCTGGGGTAAATGAAGACACTGGAGTGCTGGGGTAAATGGAGACCCTGGAGCGCTGGGGTAAATGGAGACGCTGAAGCGCTGGGGTAAATGGAGACGCTGGAGAGCTGGGGTAAATGGAGACCCTGGAGCACTGGGGTCAATAGAGACCCTGGAGCACTGGGGTCAATAGAGACCCTGGAGCGCTCGGGTAAATGAAGACCCTGGAGCGCTGGGGTAAATGGAGATGCTGGAGAGCTGGGGTAAATGGAGACGTTGGAGTGCTGGGGTAAATGGAGATGCTGAAGCGCTGGGGTAAATGGAGACGCTGGAGAGCTGGGGTAAATGGAGACCCTGGAGCACTGGGGTCAATAGAGACCCTGGAGCGCTCGGGTAAATGAAGACCCTGGAGCGCTGGGGTAAATGGAGATGCTGGAGGGCTGGGGTAAATGGAGACATTGGAGTGCTGGGGTAAATGGAGACGCTGAAGCGCTGGGGTAAATGGAGACATTGGAGCGCTGGGATAAATGGAGACGTTGGAGTGCTGGAGTAAATGGAGACCCTTGAGCGCTGGGGTAAATGAAGACACTGGAGTGCTGGGGTAAATGGAGACGCTGGAGAGCTGGGGTAAATGGAGACGCTGGAGCACTAGGATAAATGGAGACGCTGGAGCGCTGGGGTATATGGAGACCCTGGAGCGCTGGGGTAAATGGAGACGCTGGAGAGCTGGGGTAAATGGAGACATTGGAGTGCTGGGGTAAACGGAGATGCTGGAGCGCTGGGGTAAATGGAGACCCTGGGGTAATGGAGACACTAAAGCTTTGGGGCCAATGCAGACACTGGAGTGTTGGGGCCAATGGAGATACTGGAGTTAATAGATCACAGATGAAGCGCTGGGGTCAATGGAGAAGCTGGAGCGCTGGGGGGCCAATGTAGACACTAGAGCGTTGGGGGCCAAAGGAGACACTAGAGCGTTGGGGGCCAAAGGAGGCTCCTCCCCTCCCAATCCCTCCATACAGAGCCCTGACACAGCTCAGCAGCCGGAGCCCAATTGGTCCATTTGTAGTCACCTCCAGTAACTCTTTCCTTTCCCTCTCGGCGGTGTCCCCGCGGTATGGAATCCCTCCTATAGAATGCGGTGTCCCCGCGGTATGGAATCGCTCCCTTTGAAATGCAATGGGGGGGGGGGGAGGGTTCAGGTTGGGCCATCTGCAGGATTTTAGCTACAGAGGGATCGAATCTCATCTCTGCGGAGTAATTACGGCCAGCTTGGCCTCATTAGATTGTCTGCAATTACCAGGAACGATCTGCAGGCCGAGGAGAACGTTCAAACTGATTCCTCCTGTTCCTGGGGCTGATCTATGGCGCAGACTGCGCTGTCCACCCGGGGGAATAAATATTACAGATGTGGATCATACAATGAAAGTTTTAGCCGAGGTTGCAGAGGCGGCTCTAGACTTTGTGAGGCCAAACTTGACATGGGGCCCCCCACTCACACCCATGATGGAGAAAATAATTCAAGGACAAGAGCCTCTTCCCCACAACCCTGGCCGGTGGTTGTGGGGGGTCTGTGGGCAGGGGGGGCTTATTGGAAGGCTATAGATGAGTCGTAGGACAGACATCGGTGGCCATTTGTGATTTTCAGGCTGATTGGAATTTACGATCGCCTCCTCGCGAGGAGTCCAGAGGTCGGACTCCTGTTTCCGATGTCCCGCGGCGTCGCCTCGGAATGAATTACAGATAATTGTCGGTGTAATGCGTTACATCATCGTGACATCTGCGATGCGTTTTACATCTGCCGCGAGCGGTTTGATGGCTCGTCGTCTGCAGGAATCAATCGCTTCCGACTCTTCTCCTCCATAAATCTTCACATCAGACTCGGGGGGGGGGGGGGGGGGTTCTCCACGCCGGACATCATCTTATTATTCTATGGATGATTTAATAGACTCTGCGGACCAAACCCTTCAAGATGTGACTCATGAAGTGGATCAGAGAAAAGACAGAGTCTCCCCGCGGGTCGTAGAGAAGGGAGGAGACGCCATTCAGGGGTGTAGAAGCATCAACAGAGGAGGGAAGGAACCAGTGTATGAATATGTGAATGAGTGTGGCCTCAGCCGGTGCCACTCCAGCCACGCCGCCTGACGTGTTTCGCCTTGCAAATCGGGACTCCCTGACATGGTTCGCCCCCCCACACCGGGGCTTCCCTGACATGGTTCGCCCCCCCACACCAGCGCTGCCCTGACATGTTTTGCCCTGCACACCAGGGCTCCCCTAACGTGTTTTACTTTGCACATCGGGGCTCTCCTGACACGTTTTGCACATCGGGGCTCTCCTGACACGTTTTGCACATCGACTCTCCTCTGACACGTTTTGCACATCGGGGCTCCCCTGACACGTTTTGCACATCGGGGCTCTCCTGACACGTTTTGCACATCGACTCTCCTCTGACACGTTTTGCACATCGGGGCTCCCCTGACACGTTTTGCACATCGGGGCTCCCCTGACACGTTTTGCACATCGGGGCTCTCCTGACACGTTTTGCACATCGACTCTCCCCTGACACGTTTTGCACATCGGGGCTCCCCTGACACGTTTTGCACATCGGGGCTCTGCTGACACGTTTTGCACATCGACTCTCCTCTGACACGTTTTGCACATCGGGGCTCTCCTGACACGTTTTTCACATCGGGGCTCTCCTGACACGTTTTGCACATCGGGGCTCCCCGGACATGTTTTGCCCCGCACAGCGGATGGAAATAGATGGATGGATGGACACAGTAATAGATGGTTCGAGAAAGTTTGCATTTGTTTTATTTATTTTTTAGGCTTTTCCCTCTCTGTTTTCCCTTGGTAATCTGGCCAGTAACACAGATGAGCATGGGGGGACATCGGTGGGGCAGAGGGGTGCAAAAGATAAAGGAGGTACATCAGTGGAACACATGAGCAGGGGTTACAGTGGTGGGGCAGAATAGCAGGTAAGCTCAGTTAGGACAGATGAGAAGATAGTTGAGTGGTGAGACAGAAAAACATTGGGGTACAGTGGTGGGACAGAAGAGCATGGGGGTACAGTGGTGGGACAGAAGAGCATGGGGGTTACAGTGGTGGGACAGAAGAGCATGGGGGGTACAGTGGTGGGACAGATGTGCAGGGGGTACAGTGGTGGGACAGAAGAGCAGGGGGGTACAGTGGTGGGGCACATTGTGCTCAAAAGTTTGCCTACCCCTGCCCTAAACCAATAGCAATCTGAAAACAAATATCTTTCTTTCTATCGGAGAGAAAATGCAGAAACAATGTTGCAATTTTCAGTGAAGAAACACAATTGCAACATTAGTTCCCGTAGATCTTCTTCCTGAACAGTTCAGTGAGGTGTCGCCATCTAGTGGTAACTTTACGAATAGCGATAAAATAGACGTACCTCCTCACCTTGTAAAATTGGGGAATTGAATTCAAATTCACGAAGGTCCAGTCAGTGAAATCTTCGTCCAGCAGAGGTCCGAATCGCATGTTTGATTTTTAATGGCACTTCTGTAAATTGGGAAACGCGGCGCATCGTTCCCAGTGCCAAATCGCATGGTGACGCAGTGCTGAGCTACTCGGTACGGCACAATTTAAAAAGAGGACTTCGTTCTCTGCGTTTCTACATATAGATCCGCCCACTGAAATACATTGGCCACGCCCACTCGCAGAATGCAATAATGTGAACCTGGCCTCAGATCCTTCACAACACAATCCTGTTATTACATCGCCCCCTCCCCCCCCCAGCATATCATCCCTCTCTTCACATTACAGTCCTCAGCCCCCCTTCACATTCTTGTCCTTAGCCCCCCTTTATAAAACCCCCCTTTATATCACCCTAGTGTTGCCACCTGCTCGGGATTCACCCGGACAGTCTGGGTTTTAGATCCTGTGTCCGGGTTTTAGTCCACCTGAAACCCGGACACATCAGTGGCAGCCCTGCAGCACCAGTCCTCCTATCCCCCTCCTCTCCCATCAGCTACCAGTGTTTTTAAATTTATGAGTGAGGGGTGCTTTAACTGGGGTACAGACTGGCCTGGGTGGATTAAACTGGGGTATAGACTGACCTGGGGGGGGACTGTACTGGGGGACAGACTTACCTAGGGGCGACTGTACTGGGGGACAGACTGACCTGGGGGGACTGTACTGGGGGACAGACTGACCTGGGGGGACTGTACTGGGGGACAGACTTACCTAGGGGAGACTGTACTGGGGGACAGACTGACCTGGGGGGACTGTACTGGGGGACAGACTGACCTGGGGGGACTGTACTGGGGGACAGACTGACCTGGGGGGACTGTACTGGGGGACAGACTGACCTGGGGGGACTGTACTGGGGGTCAGACTTACCTAGGGGGGACTGTTCTGGGGGACAGACTGACCTGGGGGGACTGTACTGGGGGACAGACTTACCTAGGGGAGACTGTACTGGGGGACAGACTGACCTGGGGGGACTGTACTGGGGGACAGACTGACCTGGGGGGACTGTACTGGGGGACAGACTGACCTGGGGGGACTGTACTGGGGGACAGACTGACCTGGGGGGACTGTACTGGGGGTCAGACTTACCTAGGGGGGACTGTACTGGGGGACAGACTGACCTGGGGGGACTGTACTGGGGGACAGATTGATCACTGTACCAGACCACTGCCAGTACCATGTGATCATTGTGACCAATCACAGCAGATCACACAACAATTATAAACACTGGATGGCTTTCATTCGTGCCATTCATTATGTACAATTGTGATTGGTCACAGTGATCACATGGTACAAACAGGGTCAATCACACCTTCTTCCACAGGTTTGCTGTGTCACCCACATGGTGCCCCCTTAGATCAACTGCCCCTATCAGAGTGCCCCCTTACATCAACTGTCCCATGAGAGTGCCCCTTTATATCAATTGTCCTCATGAGAGTGCCCCCTCGACATCAATTGCCCTCTCAGAGTGCCCACTTACATCAACTGCCCCATCAGAGTGCCCCCTAACATCAACTGCCCCCACGAGTGCCCCCTTACACCATCAGCGTGCCCACTTACACCAACTGCCCCATCAGAGTGCTCCCTTACATCAACTGCCCTCGTCAGAGTGCCCCCTTACATCAATTGCCCTATCAGAGTGCCCCTTACATCAATTGCCCTATCAGAGTGCCCCTTACATCAAATGCCCCATGAGAGTGCCACCTTACATCAACTGCCCCAAATAGAGGGCCCCCTTGCAACAACTGCCCCACTAGTGTGCCCCCTTACATCAACTACCCCCCATCAGAGTTCCCCCTCGACATCAATTGCCCTCTCAGAGTGCCCACTTACATCAACTGCCCCATCAGAGTGCCCCTTACATCAAATGCCCCATCAGAGTGCCCCCTAACATCAACTGCCCCCACGAGTGCCCCCTTACACCATCAGCGTGCCCACTTACACCAACTGCCCCATCAGAGTGCTCCCTTACATCAACTGCCCTCGTCAGAGTGCCCCCTTACATCAATTGCCCTATCAGAGTGCCCCTTACATCAAATGCCCCATGAGAGTGCCCCCTTACATCAACTGCCCCCACGAGTGCCCCCTTACATCATCAGAGTGCCCACTTACACCAACTGCCCCCGTCAGAGTGCCCCCTTACATTAATTGCCCTATCAGAGTGTGCCCTTACACCAACTGCCCCATCAGAGTGCCCCCTTACATCAATTGCCCTATCAGAGTGCCCCCTTACATCCATTGCCCTATCAGAGTGCCCCCTTACATCCATTGCCCTATCAGAGTGCCCCCTTACATCTATTGCCCTATCAGAGTGCCCCCTTACATCCATTGCCCTATCAGACAGGTATGAAGGGGCTGCCAACCCTCCTTTACTACAAATGATAGCCGACCTCTTATATTCAGCTGTGCGTTGCCATGCGTTGCCTTACCTTGGGGTGTCCAATGAGGGACTCCGATCTGCAGCAACACACGTTACCAAGTACAAATGTGCTCGAGAGATTGTACAATCAGATTGTAAGGTGTGTGGTCAGATTGGACCTCTCTATTCTGATATAACATTGTTCAGGTTCTGGGCCTTTCCCTTATCAGAAAAGGGAAACTCCCCGTCGGGTATAAATAGCAGAGCGGAGGATTTAGGGTTTAGTCGTCTGTTCTTCCCAATAAGGAGTCGGTGTGCCGAGATGTCACTGATGAGCCCGGTGACATGTGAACAGGCTTTGTCACATATATAAGCTCAGCCCTCCTATTGTCATCCCACTGCCTGTCCCGGGATCTCCGCACTCCTCCAGACTCCCCCGCTCTCCTCCGCACTTCTCCAGAGTCCTCCAGAACTCCACAATCCTCCAGACTCCTCCACACTCCTCCGCTCTCCTCCAGATTCCTCCAGACCTCCAGACTCCTCCACACTCCTCCAGACTCCTCCACACTCCTCTGCTCTCCTCCAGACTCCTCCAGACTCCTCCACACTCCTCCGCTCTCCTCCAAACTCCTCCAGAGTCCTCCAGACCTCCAGACTCCTCCAGAGTCCTCCAGACCTCCAGACTCCTCCAGAGTCCTCCAGACTCCTCCACACTCCTCTGCTCTCCTCCGCACTCCTCCAGACCTCCAGACTCCTCCAGAGTCCCCCAGACTCCTCCACACTCCTCTGCTCTCCTCCGCACTCCTCCAGAGTCCTCCAGAACTCCACAATCCTCCAGACTCCTCCGCTCTCCTCCAGACTCCTCCACACTCCACCATGGATGACATCTACAAAGCAGCGGTGAGTCCCTATTATATCTCCAACAGGGGGGTCCCCATACTCCAAATTCCAGGAGCACGCCCGACATTCGATTTATTGATTTATGTATTTATTTATATAGTTATCAATGTATTTATAAAGTTAATTATTTAAGTCTATTTATTTATCAATTTATTTATAACATTTATTACATTTTTTTTGTTATTTATTTATTGTTAAAGTTATCAAGTTATTTATTAAGTTATGTGTTTTTTAAGTTCCCAATTTATTTATAAAGTTAATGAAGTTATTTATTTAGTTATGTATTTATTTATATAGTTACCAATGTATTTATAAAGTTAATTAAGTTATTTATGTATTTAGATGTGTATTTATTTATATAGTTATCCAATTATTTATAAAGTTAATTACGTTATCTATTTAGTTATGTATTTATTTATAACGTTAAGTTATTTATTTCAATTTGTATTTATTTATATAGTTATACATTTATTTATACAGTTTATTTTTTTATTTATGTATTTATTTATATAGTTATCCAATTATTTATAAAGTTAATTAAGTTATCCTATTTAGTTATGTATTTATTTATAACGTTAAGTTATTTATTTCAATTTGTATTTATTTATATAGTTATACATTTATTTATACAGTTTATTTTTTTATTTATGTATTTATTTATATAGTTATCCAATTATTTATAAAGTTAATTAAGTTATCCTATTTAGTTATGTATTTATTTATAACGTTAAGTTATTTATTTCAATTTGTATTTATTTAAATAGTTATACATTTATTTATACAGTTTATTTTTTTATTTATGTATTTATTTATATAGTTATCCAATTATTTATAAAGTTAATTAAGTTATCTATTTAGTTATGTATTTATTTATAACGTTAAGTTATTTATTTCAATTTGTATTTATTTATATAGTTATACATTTATTTATACAGTTTATTTTTTTATTTATGTATTTATTTATATAGTTATCCAATTATTTATAAAGTTAATTAAGTTATCTATTTAGTTATGTATTTATTTATAACGTTAAGTTATTTATTTCAAATTTTCTTATTTATATAGTTATACATTTATTTATACAGTTTATTTTTTTTTATTTATGTATTTATTTATATAGTTATCCAATTATTTATAAAGTTAATTAAGTTATCTATTTAGTTATGTATTTATTTATAGCGTTAAGTTATTTATTTCAATTTTTCTTATTTATATAGTTATACATTTATTTATACAGTTTATTTTTTTTTTATTTATGTATTTATTTATATAGTTATCCAATTATTTATAAAGTTAATTAAGTTATCTATTTAGTTATGTATTTATTTATAACGTTAAGTTATTTATTTCAATTTGTATTTATTTATATAGTTATACATTTATTTATACAGTTTATTTTATTTTTATTTATGTATTTATTTATATAGTTATCCAATTATTTATAAAGTTAATTAAGTTATCTATTTAGTTATGTATTTATTTATAACGTTAAGTTATTTATTTCAATTTGTATTTATTTATATAGTTATACATTTATTTATACAGTTCATTTATTTTTTTATTTATTTATATAGTTATCAATTTATTTATAACGTTAAATAAGTTATTTATCTAGTAATGTATTTTTTTTTGTACAGTTATCTATTTATTTATAATATTAATTAAGTTATTTCTTTTTTGTATTTATTTATATAGTCAAGAATAGTGGGCAGTTCTCAGCATGCCATTAGACGAATATCTTATAGCACCAACATCCCTGAATTTAGAAACTATCGAAAGAGCGGGATATGTGATTTTAAAGGCGCTAGAGATAATGGTCGATACAACAAAACTTATATAGAGAAAACGTTTATTTTTAATTTTTTTTATTAATAACGGCAATTAAAAAACTGATAAATACAAATCATTTACAGGTATACGTCTACTACCTAACATGTAACAGTGATGAATTGTGTACGGTTAAAAGTGGCGTCCATTTTTGTTCAACCGTTTCGCCGAAAAGGGCTTCATCAGGATTGGACGCAGGAGAACACTTTATGGAATTTTTCAAGAAAAATTCAACTTAAGGTGTAAAAAGAAGAAAGTGCACATAAATACATATACTTTCTTCTTTTTACACCTAAAGTTGGATTTTTCTTGAAAAATACCATAAAGTGTTCCGCTGCGTCCAATCCTGATGAAGCCCTTTTCGGCGAAACGGTTGAACAAAAATGGACCCACTTGTTAACCGCACACAATTCATCACTGTTACATGTTAGGTAATAGACGTATACCTGTAGCGGTTAATGATTTGTATTTCATTTTTCATTTTTTTTCATTGCTGTTATTAATAAAAACATTTTGGACCAGATTCTCAGAGGCGCTACGACGGGGCATCTCAGATCCCCCGTCGTATCGCAGTTTTTTTCCCCCCGGGTATCTATGCGAGTGATGCTTAGCATCACTTTGGCATAGATACATTAAGCGCGCCCCCGCGTCGAACGAACTGCGCATGCGCCGGCTCCAGCTCACTGGGCTTAGAAGCAGTGGTATCCTTACGCGGACGTACGCGACGACGGGGCGGCGTCGCGTACGTCGTTTTCGTCCGCGTAAGGTTACCCCTGCTTCTATGAGGAGTAACCTTACGAAGTTCCGTCGGATGCCATGTTAAGCATGGCGTCGGGTCAGCGTCGGCTTTTTCCGTCGCCTACGTCGTTTTACTAACTCGTTCGCGAATAGGGGCATTGCGTAGTGACGATCACGTCGTTTTGACGTCGGTTTCAGCGACGCTTTCCGACGTGAGCTGGAGCATGCGCACTGGGCTTTTTCCCCCGGCCGGCGCATGCGCAGTTCGTTCGACGCGGGGGCACGCTTAATTTAAATACAAGCCGCCCCATTTGAATTACGCGGGCTTACGCTGGGCCATTTTCGCTACGCCAACGCAAACTACGGAGCAGGTGCTTGGAGAATACGGCACTTGCTCTAGTACGATGCGGCGGCGTAGTGTAAATGGCTTACGCTACGCCGGCGAATTTCTTAGAGAATCTGGCCCAAAGTATCTATATAAGTTTTGTTGTATCGACCATTATCTCTGGCGCCTGTGAAATCCCATATCCCGCTCTTTCAATATTTATTTATACAGTTTATTAAAAAAAAAAAATTATTGATATAGTTATCTATTTATTTATAAAGTTAAATCCTTTATTTATTTAGTTCTGTATTTAGTTATATATTGGGCCAGATTCTCGTAGGGACGCCTATCTTTGTGCAGGCGTAGCGTATCTGATTTACGCTACGCCGCCGCAACTTTGAGAGGCAGGTGCCGTGTTCACAAAGAAGTTGCGCCCAAAGTTACGGCGGCGTAGCGTAAATGGGCCGGCGTAAGCGCGCCCAAATCAAAATAAGCAGGTAGGGGGCGTGATCCATGTAAATGAATCGTGACCCCAAGTAATTGACGCCTTTTCCGAACGGCGCATGGACGTATCCCAGTGCGCATGCTCAAAATTACGCCGCAAGTACTCATTGGTTTGGACGTGAACGTAACTTACGCAAAGCCCTATTCGCGGACGATTTACGCAAACAACGGAAAATTCAACGCTGCCCCGACGTCCAACATTGCCTGCGCCTCATATAGCAGGGGTAACTTTACGCTTACGCAAACGACGGAAAATACGACGACCGGGCGCAGGTACGTTCGTGAATCGGCGTATCTAGCTCATTTGCATATTTGACGCGTAAATCGACGGAAGCGCCACCTAGCGGCCAGCGTACATATGCAACTAAGATACGACGGCGTAAGAGACTTACGCCACTCGTATCTAAGCAAGATTCCGGCGTATCTTGTTTTATGAATACAGAAAAGAGATACGCCGGCGCATCCGAGAAGTTACGCGGCGTATCTGTAGATTCTTCGGGCCAGATTCTCTAAGAAATTCGCCGGCGTAGCGTAAGCCATTTACACTACGCCGCCGCATCGTACTAGAGTAAGTGCCGTATTCCCTAAGCATTTGCTCCGTAGTTTGCTTTGGCGTAGCGAAAATGGCCCGGCGTAAGCCCGCGTAATTCAAATGGGGGCGGCTTGTATTTAAATGAAGCGCGCCCCCGCGTCGAACGAACTGCGCATGCGCCGGCCGGGGAAAAAGCCCAGTGCGCATGCTCCAGCTCACGCTGAAACCGACGTCAAAACGACGTGATCGTCACTACGCAACTCCCTATTCGCGAAGGAGTTAGTAAAACGGCGTAAGCGGCGGAAAAAGCCGACGCTGACCCGACGCCATACTTAACATGGCATCCGACGGCACCCGACGGCACCCGACGGGACTTCGTGAGGTTACTCCACATAGAAGCAGGGGTAACCTTACGAGTTCGTAAACGACGTACGCGACGACGGGGCGGCGTAAAAGCGATCGGGAATCGGCGTAGTAGCCTCCTTCGCATAGGCAAATGAGAAAAAACAACGTAAAGGCCACCTAGTGGCCGGAGTTGTCATTACACCTACGATCCGCCAGTGTAATGGTATTACTCTTGTCGGATGTTGCAGCGTATCTATGCTAAGAATCACTCGCGTAGATACCTGGGGAAAAAAACGGCGATACGACGGGGTATCTGAGATACTCCGGCGTATCGCCGCTGAGAATCTGGCCCTTCGACGTAACTGATACGAGAATCTGGCCCATTGTTATCAAGGTAACTTTTATAGTGATTGATTTATTTGTATATTTATCACACGCACTTATAGAATGCCGACAATTTGACGCAGCGCACACTCACTCCTCTTATCAATGATTGTAAATTATAATACATTATTTATATATTTTATACTTTATAACTTTTATAACACTTTGTATCTTGTAATGAGAGACACAAAGTATCCGAGACGCAGCCCATCGTACAATGTATCAGGTCACGTGTCCTCCAATAACAAGAGATATACAGCAAGGATTCTCATCTCCACTCCTCAGATACCCCAACAGGTCAGGTTTTCAGGCTTTCCATTATTTTGCACAGGAGATTTGATCAGTTTCACTGCCTTAGTAATTACCACAGAATAGTGCCCCATCATTGGTGTCAGTGGGAGGAATGGTGCCCCATCATTGGTGTCAGTGGGAAGAATAGTGTCCCATCATTGATGTCAGCGGGAGGAATAGTGCCCCATCATTGGTGTCAGTGTGAGGAATAGTGTCCCATCATTGGTATCAGTGGGTGGAATAGTGCCCCATCATTGGTGTCAGTGGGAGGAATAGTGTCCCATCATTGGTGTCAGTGGGAGGAATAGTGTCCCATCATTGGTGTCAGTGGGGGGAATAGTGTCCCATCATTGGTGTCAGTGGGAGGAATAGTGTCCCATCATTGGTGTCAGTGGGAGGAATAGTGTCCCATCATTGGTGTCAGTGGGAGGAATAGTGTCCCATCATTGGTATCAGTGGGAAGAATAGTGTCCCATCATTGGTGTCAGTGGGAGGAATAGTGTCCCATCATTGGTGTCAGTGGGAGGAATAGTGTCCCATCATTGGTATCAGTGGGAAGAATAGTGTCCCATCATTGGTGTCAGTGGGAGGAATAGTGTCCCATCATTGGTGTCAGTGGGAGGAATAGTGTCCCATCATTGGTATCAGTGTGAGGAATAGTGTCCCATCATTGGTATCAGTGGGTGGAATAGTGTCCCATCATTGGTGTCAGTGGGGGGAATAGTGTCCCATCATTGGTGTCAGTGGGAGGAATAGTGTCCCATCATTGGTGTCAGTGGGAGGAATAGTGTCCCATCATTGGTGTCAGTGGGAGGAATAGTGTCCCATCATTGGTATCAGTGGGAAGAATAGTGTCCCATCATTGGTGTCAGTGGGAGGAATAGTGTCCCATCATTGGTATCAGTGGGAAGAATAGTGCCCCATCATTGGTATCAGTGGGAAGAATAGTGTCCCATCATTGGTATCAGTGGGAAGAATAGTGCCCCATCATTGGTATCAGTGGGAGGAATAGTGTCCCATCATTGGTGTCAGTGGAAGGAATAGTGTCCCATCATTGGTGTCAGTGGGAGGAATAGTGTCCCATCATTGGTGTCAGTGGGAGGAATAGTGTCCCATCATTGGTGTCAGTGGGAGTAATAGTGTCCCATCATTGGTGTTAGTAGGAGGAAATAGTGTCCCATCATTGGTGTCAGTGAGAGGAATAGTGTCCCATCATTGGTGTCAGTGGGTGGAATAGTGTCCCATCATTGGTGTCAGTGGGGGAATAGTGTCCCATCATTGGTGTCAGTCAGAGGAATAGTGTCCCATCATTGGTGTCAGTGTGAGGAATAGTGTCCCATCATTGGTATCAGTGGGTGGAATAGTGTCACATCATTGGTGTCAGTGGGGGGAATAGTGTCCCATCATTGGTGTCAGTGGGAGGAATAGTGTCCCATCATTGGTGTCAGTGGGAGGAATAGTGTCCCATCATTGGTGTCAGTGGGAGGAATAGTGTCCCATCATTGGTATCAGTGGGAAGAATAGTGTCCCATCATTGGTGTCAGTGGGAGGAATAGTGTCCCATCATTGGTATCAGTGGGAAGAATAGTGTCCCATCATTGGTATCAGTGGGAAGAATAGTGTCCCATCATTGGTGTCAGTGGGAGGAATAGTGTCCCATCATTGGTGTCAGTGGGAGGAATAGTGTCCCATCATTGGTATCAGTGGGAAGAATAGTGTCCCATCATTGGTGTCAGTGGGAGGAATAGTGTCCCATCATTGGTATCAGTGGGAAGAATAGTGTCCCATCATTGGTGTCAGTGGGAGGAATAGTGTCCCATCATTGGTGTCAGTGGGAGGAATAGTGTCCCATCATTGGTATCAGTGGGAAGAATAGTGTCCCATCATTGGTATCAGTGGGAAGAATAGTGTCTCATCATTGGTATCAGTGGGAAGAATAGTGCCCCATCATTGGTATCAGTGGGAGGAATAGTGTCCCATCATTGGTGTCAGTGGAAGGAATAGTGTCCCATCATTGGTGTCAGTGGGAGGAATAGTGTCCCATCATTGGTGTCAGTGGGAGGAATAGTGTCCCATCATTGGTGTCAGTGGGAGGAATAGTGTCCCATCATTGGTGTTAGTAGGAGGAATAGTGTCCCATCATTGGTGTCAGTGAGAGGAATAGTGTCCCATCATTGGTGTCAGTGGGTGGAATAGTGTCCCATCATTGGTGTCAGTGGGGGAATAGTGTCCCATCATTGGTGTCAGTCAGAGGAATAGTGTCCCATCATTGGTGTCAGTGGGAGGAATAGTGTCCCATCATTGGTGTCAGTGGGAGGAATAGTGTCCCATCATTGGTGTCAGTGGGAGGAATAGTGTCCCATCATTGGTGTTAGTAGGAGGAATAGTGTCCCATCATTGGTGTCAGTGAGAGGAATAGTGTCCCATCATTGGTGTTAGTGGGAGGAATAGTGTCCCATCATTGGTGTCAGTGGGAGGAATAGTGTCCCATCATTGGTATCAGTGGGAAGAATAGTGTCCCATCATTGGTGTCAGTGGGAGGAATAGTGTCCCATCATTGGTATCAGTGGGAAGAATAGTGTCCCATCATTGGTATCAGTGGGAAGAATAGTGTCCCATCATTGGTGTCAGTGGGAGGAATAGTGTCCCATCATTGGTGTCAGTGGGAGGAATAGTGTCCCATCATTGGTGTCAGTGGGAGGAATAGTGTCCCATCATTGGTATCAGTGGGAAGAATAGTGTCCCATCATTGGTGTCAGTGGGAGGAATAGTGTCCCATCATTGGTATCAGTGGGAAGAATAGTGTCCCATCATTGGTATCAGTGGGAAGAATAGTGTCCCATCATTGGTGTCAGTGGGAGGAATAGTGTCCCATCATTGGTGTCAGTGGGAGGAATAGTGTCCCATCATTGGTGTCAGTGGGAGGAATAGTGTCCCATCATTGGTGTCAGTGGGAGGAATAGTGTCCCATCATTGGTGTCAGTGGGAGGAATAGTGTCCCATCATTGGTGTCAGTGGGAGGAATAGTGTCACATCATTGGTGTCAGTGGGAGGAATAGTGTCCCATCATTGGTATCAGTGGGAGGAATAGTGTCCCATCATTGGTGTCAGTGGGAGGAATAGTGTCCCATCATTGGTATCAGTGGAAGGAATAGTGTCCCATCATTGGTGTCAGTGGTAGGAATAGTGTCCCATCATTGGTGTCAGTGGTAGGAATAGTGTCCCATCATTGGTGTCAGTGGGAGGAATAGTGCCCCATCATTGGTATCAGTGGGAGGAATAGTGCCCCATCATTGGTATCAGTGGGGGGGGGGATATAAGTTACCAGAGTCCCCAAACTGACTTTACTTACATAGAGGGGCGGGGCCTGCTGGGTGACATGTGACCTCTACGATGTCATCAAGGTGGCTCTCCAGCTTTGTCCAGATGGCCTTCGGCTACAGACTGGTTATTATCTCCTTATCTCGGATGTGGGGGGAGGGGAGGACATTCCCGGGGACGGGTTTATGGTGATCGATGGACTGAGAACAATCAATTTAAACAAATTTTACAAAACAAATATGCGTGTAAAATATTCATATAACTGAAAATAAGTGGAGACCAATCAGAGGGCGGCTCACGGTTGGGCCTTATTGGCCATTTTAGGCTCCACCAAAGGGCTGCCCATCGGAGACCTTCAATGGTTGGGCTGAAGAGCCGGCAGACAAGTACGGGATCAGGACTGTACCATAAGCCTGGGGGGGGGGGGGGGGCAAACCTGTTGCAGAACTACAAGTCCCATCATTCCTCTGGGAGTAATTGTAACTGCCAGCCTTGCAATCAGTGGCGGGTGGTACTCAATTTTTTTGGGGGGTCACAAGCAAACTGAAAAAAACAAAAACATCAATTGCAGCCACTGTGCCTGTCAAACACAGCTACTGTGCCCTTTAATTTCTGCCACTGTGCCCTTCAATTGCCACCACTGTGCCCAAATCAAATGGAGCCACTGTGCCCTTCAATTGTAGCCACTGTGCCCATCAATTGCCACCACTGTGCCCATCAATTGCCACCACTGTGCCCAAATCAAATGCAGCCACTGTGCCCATCAATTGCCACTATTGTGCCAATTAATTCCCACCACTGTGGCATCAAATGGAGCCACTGTGCCCTTCAATTGCCGCCACTGTGCCCTTCAATTGTAGCCACTGTGCCCATCAATTGCCACCACTGTGCCCATCAATTGCCACCACTGTGCCCAAATCAAATGCAGCCACTGTGCCCTTCAATTGTAGCCACTGTGCCCATCAATTGCCACCACTGTGCCCATCAATTGCCACCACTGTGCCCAAATCAATTGTAGCCACTGTGCCCATCAATTGCCGACCACTGTGCCATCAATTGCTGCCACTGTGCCCATCAAGCGGGTCACAGCGATGCCCTCCACACTCCTCGATGTCTTCCCCGCCCTCTCTTCCTGTCCTTTGGATGCCTGATAGGCAGCGTCCAATCACAGCACCTGTGGTTTTTCAGCCAATCAGGTGACAGGTAGAAGACCGAGCACCTGATTGAAGTGCTAGTGCCCAGCCTATTAAAGCCTACGGCTCTAATCAGACGCTTCCAAAAAATACCTCGCCACTGTAATTCAGGTGCCCGACACCCAAAAAAAGGGGCCGGACATCTGAATAGGGGGCGGAAGCAGCGACCATGGATAGATTCATGCAATGCTCGGTGAGAGAGAGGTGGGAGGAGAGAGGAGGCGGCCTTTATGGACGCACCGCCACTGGTTGCAATGCCTCATGGGAAATGTAGTTCCACAACAGCTGGAGGGCCCCAGGTTGCCTCCCCCTGCCAGAAGCCAATGAAACCCTTACCTATACCGGTGTGAGCATCTTTTATTTCGGTTCACCCTTCAAAGTGATGCTTCTTGGAACGGGTACCCCATAAAAGAACCCGGACCCTCCATGACAGTGACACGGGGGAGGGGGGGTATTTAAAGGCCACATAAAAATTCAGTTTCGGGGGAGTTCAGTGCAGTAACTCAGGAATCCCGGACCGGTTGTATTGACTTTTGGGGTTCTGGTGGATAAATTCCTCAGCTGGAGGTCCAGTGCGGTCCATCCACTGCAGACGCCTTTGGGGAGTTTATGGGCGGAGCTTAGCCAGTTTGACCACGCCCCCCAATTCTATTTTTGGAGCTCTGGCTTTATTCTTTGCTCTTTATCAATCGATCTCCACCAATGAGAGTTCATGGAGCTTCTACCACCCGGCAATTCCGGATTCTACAGGGAGAATAAAGACAATTATTGTCGGGGGATAA
Source organism: Rana kukunoris (assembly GCA_029574335.1). Taxonomy (NCBI): domain Eukaryota; kingdom Metazoa; phylum Chordata; class Amphibia; order Anura; family Ranidae; genus Rana; species Rana kukunoris. The sequence goes on from JAJQKJ010001947.1 coordinate 98,900, forward strand.
AAAATCAATCAAAGGATTTCCTATTATTTAATTATAATCAATATTCCTCCATGTACATTCCCCGGGGGTGTGTCCTATATATAGAATGTGACCGGAGTCTGGACAATGGAACAATGGCTTATCCCCCCCCTGTCCCATGATCCCCCCCCCCCCCCCCGCCATCAACAGCTCAGCCTAAAATACTTCACAAGCTTCACATGATTTGTTGGTGGTCCCAAAATCCAGAACTGACGTCTGATGAGCGACATTTATTGGACTGTCCACCATTGTCCTCCCTTCCCACCATCATTAAATGTCTTCTCTCCACTCCCCCCCCCCCCCCCCCCCCCTCCACCCTCTACCCCAGTGTTTCCCAACTCCAGTCCTCAAGGCACACCAACAGGTCAGTTTTCAGGATTTCCATTATTTTGCACAGGTGATTTGATCAGTTTTACTGCCTTAGTCAGGGGTGTCAAACTGGCGGCCCTCCAGCTGTTCCGAAACTACAAGTCCCATCGTGCCTCTGCCTGTGGGAGTCATGCTTGTAACTGTTAGCCTTGCAATGCCTCATGGGACTTGTAGTTTTGCAACAGCTGGAGGGCCGCCAGTTTGACACCCCTGGCCTTAGTAATCACCAAAGCCGTTTCATCTGAGGGAAATCCTGAAAACTTGAGCTGTTGGTGTGCCTTGAGGACTGGAGTTGGGAAACACTGCTGTACCCCACTAACTGCCCCTCTCTCCTTCTCCTTCTCTTTCTATGTCTTGTCTTTCTTTTTTATTTAGCTCCCTTTTCTCTCATCGTCCCCCTCTCATTTCTCTCTCTCCCACTCTCTCTCCTCCCTCTCTCTCTCCTCTCTCTCTCTCTCCCTCCCCCCTCTCTCTCTCCCCCTCTCTCTCTCCCTCCCCCTCTCTCTCTCTCTAACTCTCTCTCCTCTCCCCCCTCTCTCTCTCTCTACCTCCCTCCCCTCCCCTCTCTCTCCCCTCCTCTCTCCTCTCTCTCCCTCTCTCTTCTCCCCCCTCTCTCTCTCTCTCTCTTTCTCCCTCCCTCTCTCATTCCCTCTCTGCCTCTCCCTCCCCTCCTCTCATCTCTCTCTCTCTCCCCCCCTCTCCCCTCTCTCTCTTCTCCCTCCCCTCTCTCTCTCCCTCCCCCCTCTCTCTCTCTCCCCCTCTCTCTCTCCCTCCCCCTCTCCACTCTCTCTTTCTCTCCTCTCTCCCTCCCCTCTAACCTCTCTCTCTCCACCCCTCTCTCCTCCCTCCTCTACCTCTCTCTCTCCCCCCCTCTCTCTCCTCGATTCTCCTCTATCCTCTCCCCCCCTCTCTCTCCTCCCTCCCCTCTCTCTCTCTCCCTCCCTCCCCTCTCTCTCTCCCCTCCCCTCCTCTCTCCCTCCCTCCCCCCTCTCTCCCTCCCTCCCCTTTCCCCTCTCTCTCTCCATCCCTCCCTCCCCCCTCTCTCTCTCTCTCTCTCTCCCCCCTCTCTCCCCCTCTATTCTCCCTCCCTCCCCCTCTCTCTCTCCCTCCCCCCTCTCTCCCTCCCTCCCCCCCCTCTCTCTCCCTCCCCTCTCTCCCTCTCTCTCTCCCTCCCTCTCTCTCCCCTCTCTCTCATCTCCCTCTCTCTCTCCCCCCTCTCTCCCCCTCTCTCTCTCCCCTCCCTCTCTCTCATCTCCCTCTCTCTCTCTCATCTCCCTCCCCCTCTCTCCCTCCCCTCTCTCTCCCTCTCCTCTCTCTCTCTCATCTCCCTCCCCTCTCTCTCCCCCTCTCTCTCTCCCTCCCTCCCCCTCTCTCCCTCCCCTCTCTCTCCCTCCCTCTCTCTCTCTCATCTCCCTCCCCCTCTCTCTCCCCCTCTCTCTCTCCCCCTCCCTCCCCCTCTCTCTCTCCCCTCTCTCTCATCTCCCTCTCTCTCTCTCATCTCCCTCCCCCTCTCTCTCCCCCTCTCTCTCTCCCTCCCTCCCCCTCTCTCCCTCCCCTCTCTCTCCCCTCCCTCTCTCTCTCTCATCTCCCTCCCCCTCTCTCTCTCCCTCCCCTCCCCCCCTCTCTCTCTCCCCTCTCATCTCCCTCTCTCTCTCTCTCCCCCCTCTCTCTCTCCCTCCCCCTCTCTCTCCACCCTCTCTCTCCTCCCTCCCCCCTCTCACTCTCTCTCTCCTCCCCTCTCTCCCCTCTCTCTCATCTCTCTATCTCTTGCTCTCCTCTCTCTCATCTCTCTATCTCTCCCCCCTCTCTATCCCCCTCTCTTGTCACCCCGTTATTGTCAGGGCCAATTTATACTTTTCGGGTGATTGTCTGGTGGAAAGTTCCTAAATAATAATAATAAGAAGAAGAAGGCGACTCCACATTTTAGCCTCTTATATATCAGAAATGATGTCTGATTGGTTGGAATACAGGGTGTGATGATGTGATTGGTTGGAATACAGGGTGTGATGATGTCATTGGTTGGAATACAGGCTTTGTGTACAGGAAATAGGGGCGCTAGAAAATTAGATAATAGGTAAATAAATACTACCTATCCCAATATAACATAAATCAATGATTCCAACATATATTTGCAACGTGTATATAAATTCAATGCCTACAGCAATATATATGTGCTTTAAGATAAGTGGATAAGTTGAACAATCTACAATACACGGTGAAATGTATGGTGACCATAAATAAGAAATATATAAAAGTGCTTGGTGCTCAAAAAAGTCCTTGTGGTAGGTTCCACCTTCACCAATGGGACACCTCAAGTGGGGATGGATGACGATCATATCGAAACATATGTCGAGGCGGTACCTGGGCACGCATTGATTACTTACTTCCGGTCGTCTGGTTTCCTCACGCACAGCAGTGGAACGCACGCCGGTCCTCGTTTCTCTCTCCATACGCTTAAGCTTACAGCCTCAGTGCCGGGATACGGGCACCTATGCAAGTAAGGGGCCACTTGGCACGGTGTATCTGTTTTATATTTCCATTAAACCGTTTTACACTATGGGAGCTGTTCTTTTCTCTTTTTTATGACATCCGTATATCTGTTCAACATTATTGGAATCCCCCACGCGCAAGGTGTTGTTATCCAGGCTCTTTCGACCTTATTATAGGTCCACTCCATTTGGTAAGGATCCATCCATCCCCACTTGAGGTGTCCCATTGGTGAAGGTGGAACCTACCACAAGGACTTTTTTGAGCACCAAGCACTTTTATATATTTCTTATTTATGGTCACCATACATTTCACCGTGTATTGTAGATTGTTCAACTTATCCACTTATCTTAAAGCACATATATATTGCTGTAGGCATTGAATTTATATACACGTTGCACAATATATGTTGGAATCATTGATTTATGTTATATTGGGATAGGTAGTATTTATTTACCTATTATCTAATTTTCTAGCGCCCCTATTTCCTGTACACAATTATTATACTTCAATCTATTTGATTTATTTTCAGGGAGCAGCTTTTTTTATTATTTTATATATTTTTTACACCCCCCACTATTGGGCAGATGATGTTTCACCCAATCATGTGATTTGGAATAACAGGCTTTGATAGATGGTGATTGGTTGGAATACAGGCTGTTGATGATGTGGAATTGGTTGGAATACAGGGTGTGATGATGTCATTGGTTGGAATACAGGCTGTGATGATGTGATTGGTTGGAATACCAGGCAGTGTGATGAATTGTGATTGGTTTGGAATACAGGGTGTGATGATGTGGAATTGGTTGGAATACAGGGTGTGATGAATGTGATGGTTGGAATACAGGCTGTGATGATGTGATTGGTTGGAATTGATGATTGAATACACAGCTGTGATGATGTGATTGGTTGGAATACAGGGTGTGATGATGTCATTGGTTGGAATACAGGGTGCGATGATGTGATTGGTTGGAATACAGGCTGTGATGATGTGATTGGTTGGAATACAGGCTGTGATGAATGGTCAATGGTTGGAATACAATGGCGTTTGATGATGTGATTGGTTGGAATACAGGGTGTGATGATTGTCCATTGGTTGGAATACAGGTGTGATGATGTGATTGGTTGGAATACAGGGTGTGATGATGTT
>JAJQKJ010000111.1:0-100000 GCA_029574335.1 Rana kukunoris
TTGATATAATGATGAGCTGCATTAATGGGCACAAGTCAGGCTGCATTTAATGGGCACCAAGTCAGCTGCATAATGGGCACAATCAGGCTGCATTTAATGGGCACAATCAGGCTGCATTTAATGGCAAAGTCACTGCATTAACCACAAGTCAGGCTGCATTTAATGCACAAATCAGGCTTCATTTATTGGCACATCAGCTGCATTTCATGGGCACTGGTAAATATTTTGGTACAGAATTCTTTTTTTTCTTGTTTTCCTCCTCTAAAACCAAAGTGCGTCTATGGTCAGCGGCGACTTATGGAGCGCAAAAATACGTTATATGGAGTACCTTCAGTGTGGACACTGGCAATCTCAAACAGGAAGTCCCCCTCCCTATATAACCCCCTCCCCTAGAGGGAGTCCCTCAGTTTGTAGCAAGCAGTATGCCTCCCAAAATGTTCCCCAAAAGAGGGGTGGGAGCTCTGTGTCCCGTGATGTACTCCAAGAAAAGGATTTTACAGGTAAACTGTATTTAAAAATCCCTTTTTCTTTCTCGTACATCACGGGACACAGAGCGGCATATTCATTACTATATGGGATGTCCGAAAGCAATGCTTTAATGAGGGGAGGGAGACATCTTCCAAAGAAGGATTCAATTTAGAGGTATACTCAAATAATAATAATAATTCCAACTTAGTCAAGAAAAAACTTTTTTTTTTTTTTTCTTTTTTACAACCAAGGGTGCCTCTGATCCCGAGGATCTTAAACTGCAGCCTGTAGTACTGCCTGTCCAAAGGCAGAATCCGCATTCCTTCTCACGTCTAGTTGATAAAACCTTGTAAACGTGTGGACTGATGACCACGTCGCCGCCTTGCATATCTGAGCCATAGAGATCTGATGGTGTGCTGCCCAGGAGGCGCCCATGGCCCTGGTAGAATGGGCCTTTACCGACAAAGGAGGAGGCAACCTCTTCAAACCGTAGGCTTGAATGATTAATTGTCTAATCCATCTCGAGATGGTGGATTTTGCAGCTGCCTGCCCCTTCTTGGGGCCATCTGGTAGAACGAACAACACATCTGTTTTCCGGATCTTTTCTGTAGCTTTAAGATAGGCCTTCATGGCCCGGACAATATCCAAGGTATGCAGCAACCCCTCCTTTCTAGATGTGGGTTTTGGAAAGAAGGATGGAAGTACCAAATCCTGGTTCAAGTGAAAATTGGATATAACCTTTGGTAGAAAGGAAGGATGGGGCCGGAGAACTGCCCTGTCCTTATGTAGAACGAGATATGGTTCCTTACACGATAAGGCTGCTAATTCTGACACTCTCCTGGCCGAAACTATGGCGACCAAGAAAACCAACTTTCTTGTCAGTAAGACTAAAGGAATCTCAGCCAACGGCTCAAAGGGTTGTTTCTGTAGAGTGGACAGGACAAGATTTAAGTCCCATGGACAAATTGGTGACTTGACAGGAGGATTAATACGCAAGACCCCCTGTATGAAGGTCTTTACCAGCGAGTGGGTGGCAGCGGCCTCTGAAACCACACTGACAGAGCTGAAATCTGTCCCTTGATTGTGCTTAATGCCAGGCCTTTATCCACTCCTAGCTGGAGAAAACTTAACACCCTATCAATGGTATATTTGCGGGAATTCCATCTTTTGGATTCACACCAGCCCACGTAGTTCCTCCACACCCTGTAATAAATCACCCTGGAGGCCGGCTTTCTAGCCCTAATCAGGGTAGGAATTACCTGCCTAGACAGACCTCTACCCCTGAGAATCAGGGATTCAGCCTCCAGGCCATCAAATTTAGACGTTGTAATGTAGGGTGGAGGATCGGCCTTGTGAGAGTAGGTCTGGTCGTAGAGGAAGAGTCCAAGGGTCTCCCACTGCCATCTTCAGGACTAGTGAGTACCATGTCCTCCGGGGCCAAGCTGGAGCTACTAGAATGACTGGCTTGTGCTCCACTCTGATCCTGCGCAACAGGCGAGGAAGTAACTGTAGCGGAGGGAATGCATATAGAAGTTTGAATTGATGCCAAGGGCAAACCAACGCATCGGTTCCGCAGGCCATAGGGTCCCTCGCTCGAGACACGAACCTGTCTAGTTTCTTGTTGAACCTGGATGCCATTATATCTACGTCTGGCATTCCCCACCTCTGGCAGATTGTCTGAAAGACCTGGGGATGCAGAGACCACTCCCCTGGCAACAGACTCTGGCGACTTAAGAAGTCTGCCTGCAGGTTGTCCACTCCGGGAATGAATATCGCCGAAATGCAGGGTACATGAACCTCTGCCCACTGAAAAATCAAGCTCACCTCCCTCTGAGCGGCCTGACTCCTGGTTCCCCCTTGGTGGTTTATGTATGCCACCGCTGTGGCATTGTCTGACTGGATTCTCACCGGGAACCCCTGTAATCTGGAGGTCCATGCCAGAAGGGCTAGGCGAGCAGCTCTGATCTCCAAGATATTGATGGGGAGCTGCCTCTCTGTTTTCACCCAAGTTCCCTGGCGAGAGAACCCCTCGAAGACTGCCCCCCAGCATGCCAGGCTGGCGTCTGTGGTAACTACCTTCCAGACAACAGGGCTGAAGGATTTTCCCTTTAGAAGATTCTGAGGGTTCAACCACCAGGCCAGGCTTTGTCGGACCCTTGATGATAGCGTCAAAGGGGACTCTAAGGCATGTGCTCTCTTGCCCCAGGCTGCTAGAATGGCTGCCTGTAGGACGCGAGTGTGGATCTGAGCGTATGGTACTGCCTTGAACGTGGCCACTAGCTTGCCTAGTAATCGCATACACAGGCGAATAGTTGGTTTTTTCTTGCTTAGAACCAACTGAACCAACCCCTTGATAGCCTCGATCTTTACAAGGGGCAGGAACACCCTTTGCTGTTCTGTGTCTAACCTCATGCCGAGGTATTCCAACTGCTTTGTAGGCTGGAACGCTGACTTTCCCCGGTTTAGGACCCAGCCGAATCCTTCGAGGTACCGAACCGTGAGGTTTACTGCCTGTTGCAGACACGGCCGTGAGTGATCTATGATTAAAAGGTCGTCCAAGTATGCTAGGACTGTGACCCCTTGGATCCTTAAATTGGCCAGAACTGGGGCTAGGATCTTCGTGAATACCCGGGGGGCCGTGGCCAGCCCGAAGGGGAGCGCCCTGAATTGAAAGTGTCGCTGCCCCACCGCGAAGCGTAAAAATCTTTGATGCGACTGAAAGATTGGTACATGAAGGTAAGCATCCTTTATGTCTATGGAGGCCAGAAAATCGTCCCTCTGAAGCGCGGCGGCTGCTGACCGGATGGATTCCATCCGGAAGGAACGAACCCTTAGGTAACCGTTTAACCTCTTTAGGTCCAAGATTGGCCTGACATCGCCGTTGGGCTTTGGTATGACAAAGAGATTGGAATAGAAACCTAGCCCTTGCTCTTGGGCTGGCACCTCTATTATTACGTCCTGGCAAAGCAGGTGATCCAAAGCTGCCAGCATTGAGGCCTTCCTTGCTGGATCCTTTGGTAGCCTTGACTCTTGAAAATGAGGCGGAGGACACTTTAGAAACTCCAGTCTGTAGCCTGTGGTTACAGACGCCCGGACCCATTTGTCGGGGATCTTGGCTTCCCAAACTTCTGAGAAGAAACGAAGCCTTCCCCCCACCCGCGAGAGTGGGGGCGCCCCTTCATAAGGCAGACTTAGGGGCTGTCTTTGTCGGCTTGCGATACCATGGCCTCTTACCCCCAGGGGCCTGTCCCTGCGATCTACTGTTAACGTTGGATCGTGCAGGCGGCCGCCGATACTGCCTGGAATTTGAGGGCCCTGAGACAGGAAAGAGCTGCCTTTTAAATGTAGGACCCCGGAATGTCTTTTTGACCGGTAAAAGGGTACTTTTGCCACTTGAAATAGTCTGAATGTATTTATCCAGATCCTCCCCGAAGAGTCGTCCTCCATGGAAGGGAAACCCTGCCAGAAGCTTTTTGCATGGGGGCTCCGCTGCCCAGTTCTTCAACCATAAGAGCCTTCTCATGTGCACCAAAAATAGTGATAAACGAGAGGCCTGCTGGATGGAATCTTTTATAGCATCTACAGCAAAACACAGAGCTCTGGGAATGTCAGAAAACTCTTCTGCTTGTTGGGTAGGCATGTCCTTTAACATTTCTTTTGTCTGGTCCTTTAACGCCTGACAAACTCCAATTGCAGCCACAGCTGGCTGTACCATTGCTCCTGCCGTAGCAAAGGATGCTTTTAAAAGTGTCTCTAACCGTTTATCAACCGGATCTTTAAACATATGTATGTTTTCCACCGGGCAAGTTAGTGATTTATTCACACATGAGATGGCTGCATCCACCACTGGGAGCCTCCACCTGTGGAGAATTTTTCCTCCATGGGGTAAATGACCGCAAATCTCTTCGGTGGCAGAAAAATCCTGTCCGGCCGTACCCAATCCCGAAAGATCAATTCCTCCAAGAGAGGATGGACCGGAAAAACTGCGTTGCTTAACGGAGCTTTCAAAGAGCCCAGAGAGGATACCGGAGGAACCTGAGGCTCTGGCAATGGTAAACTAAATGCCGAGCGGACCATGTCCGTCAAAGACTGTACCCACAGTCTCTCTGTCTGGGAGTCTGAAAATGGTTCCTCAGAGGTAGATCCCTCAATCCCTGAACCCTCTTGGTTCAGGTCTAGTTGATCCTCCTGCGATTCCAATTCCTCCGGAGAGAGAATCTCAGCATCTGAGGATACACCTCTTGGTGATGGGGATCTAACCCGTTTCTTGCCAGGAATAGCTCTAGCGATCAATGCTGCTATTCTCTCTTCTAGCCCCCCTAGGGATACGGCTAGCATCTCCTCTGTGATAAACACAGGGCTGGGCTGATCTGGGCCAGCCTCCGCACCAGATCCCCCTAATGGCTCATCCAAGGCGCCCTTTATGGGAATAAGTTGCGGGGAAAGTATCGGCATATCATCAGAATCAGAGGGGGAACCCCTTTGTTTTTTGGTCTTTTTTGTACTCTTTGACCCTGAACCTTTGGAAGCCATAATACAAAATCGAGGGACTCCGCCAACAACAACAGACTGTAGTGGCCAGGAGTACAAAACTAGAGCTTAGGGGACAATAGATCACTAATGCCCAAAAACTGATGGGGCCCCGTATGTTTTTTATTTATTTTTTTTTTTTAAATATATATAAGTCTTTCTTTTTTTTTTTTTTTTTTTCAAACATACAGTGACCCCAAACTTAGTTTGCCAGCCTCCAACCTGCTGCAAAAAGGGGAATTTCTTGGCTTAACAAAAAAGGCATTGGAACAAAGTCCAGCATGTACTACCCCTCTTCCGCCACCGGGAGTCACTGTTCTGCCGCTCTGCGTCCTCTCCCTCTGAGATCAGCCTCAGACTGAGTACTGACAATGCCTGCTGATCTATAACAGCACAAGGCGCGCCCCTGTATGACGCTGCAGGCACGCCCCCCCCGCCCTCCTCTCTGAACGGCACGAAAAACGTCAATAAGACGTGCGCGCGCACGCGCGCGCGCGCGTATGCCGGAACAGGAGGAACATGGAGGAGCCGCGCTGCTGGAGACCCAGGACTGCAGTATCAGGCGGCAGATTCAAACCCCCGGCCAGGTAGGACTCTCCAAAAGGCCCCATAGGGATCCTTACCAGTCCTAGGAAGAAAGCAGCAGGTTAGCTAGCGACACCATTCTTAGACAGGGGAACCTAGTGATGGGGGAAAAGGGATCATCCTGTCTTTCTCAGACATAGTGAGCAAGGTTGCCAATGCAGAGCATACTTAGGCTACCCCCCTTTTAGGTTACCCCGGAGAGCCTGCTGTCGAACCAAGTCCCGCTAGCTCCCCCTTACCTGCTCCATGCTGCAGGATGTTTGTCCAGCAAAACGATCCAATCTTCTCCCATCTCCGTGGGTAGCGTAGTAGACCTTCAGGCCCTGGGGTCCTATGAAGGTACCCACTGTCCTGGACCTATATAGCACCCTGGCAAACAGGAACTTATGGTTTTTACAAACTCCAAGTCCTGGGCCCAGGGTCCAGCCCTCCAAAGAGGAGCATTATAGGCAAAACCCCACGGTTTGGGGCCCGGGTACTGTCCACTTTGGCACTGAGGCTCCTTGGACAGATCCGGTTAGCCCGCCCTTAATCCCAAGGATGTGGAGCAAAGCTATTCCGTGACCAACACCTAAGACACTGGCGAAAAAACTGAGGGACTCCCTCTAGGGGAGGGGGTTATATAGGGAGGGGACCTCCTGTTTGAGATTGCCAGTGTCCACACCTGAAGGTACTCCATATAACCCATATAGTAATGAATATGCCGCTCTGTGTCCCTTGATGTACGAGAAAGAAATCCATCCTCCTCAATAGCCATCTTCCGAAGGGTCCCATACATTAAAACATCACAATATTTGCATTTTCTGTGGTAGTTGGAAACAAATATTGAGAACTATACGAAAAAATTCATCTGCCTATGTGCATTCCCAAAGGAAAAAAAAACAAACAACAAATTACAAAACAAAATTTCCCACAGGAACAATATATAGAGAGTCCATTATGTATTTTTTTTACTGGACTCTCTCCCCAGGCTCTATATAAGGAGAAAAAAAAATTCAAACGGACCACCTCCCAACAAGCAGAACAAGTATCCAGCCATTCAATAGCTGCTTGCGGTTTATTAAAAAAATTCTAAATTAATTTGCCACCACAAGTTTAGCAGGGTATAACATTGAATATGGCAGTTGCAAGGTCTGCAGTCTTTTTTTTAAATCCTGAAATTTAATACTCTGTTTTTGTAAATAACTTTAGTTCTATTAAAGAGAATTTCCTTCAATATCCGGACTCTTCTGAGAATAAAATCTCTATCTCGTTGATTGAGTAGTCGCATTAGAAATGGCCTAGGGGGGGGGGGGGCTCCTGCTGGTAAATGCCTACTAGGTATGCAGTATGCTCTTTTAACCGAAAAGAACATAGATGTTTTTTCCCCATTTCTCTCCAATAAACCATGTTTCCACAAATTCTGTAGGGTTTGCACCCTCAAAATGCTCTGGGAGGCCTACCAGCCTAATAATATTATGACAGAGGCGGTTTTCAAGATCTTCCAACTTGCGAGCATTAGTGTTTGATTTTTCATTGCTTCTTTAATATCCATACCCAGTGGCTGTGAGGGGCCTCTAATTCTTTAACACAACCCTCCAAAGCACATGTTCTTTACCTTATCTTTTGTACATCTTGATGAAGACAAGTAAATTCTTCTTTAAGTCCTTGCACTTGCCTGATTAAATTGTATAAAGAATTCTGACATGGTTGCACTGCAGTGCTTAACACATCTAGAAATGTAGGCTCTGATGGCGTTAATGGTGTTGCTAAAGCATGACATTGAGCTGTTTGTCAGTGTGCTGTCTCACGCTCCTATCCATTTATTCCACATATAATTTAATCTGAATATTTATGTAGAGCCGTTGTATCTATTCCAATGCAAGTGTCTTCCAATTCCTCACTGGCTTCATGCTGAGACACTTCATTTTAACCATCTTTAGATATTAGTGCAAATTGTACAAGTTTAGCAGCAGCAGCTTCTTTAGCCTTCTCTTTTAGTTATTTATCACTTTGTGTTTGCTGAGAAAACCTGCCAGCATCTTGCGTAGTGGCTACAGCATTTAAAGCCCCCTAACCCTCTTTCCATAATTTCATAGTTTTATTTCCACCTCTCCTTTTCATTTCTCCTGTTCTCCTCTCTCTTCCTCTTACTTCCCTCTTTTCTCCTTCTCCCCTCTTTATTTAATTTCTTCCCCTTTAATAATTGTATAAAAATTACTTTGCAATTATTCTGCTGCAGATCAGTTTTTAACAGATTTTAAGGTGTTAAAAAAAAGGGAAAAAAAAAACTACCTGTCCATTTTTTTTCTTTTATCGGTTCTTCACAAATTCTACTGATTTCTGCTGAGTTCTGATGAGTTCTGATGAGTTTTGCCGAGATCTGATGAGTTTTGTCGATTCCAGCAAGCCAAAGCCATTCACAGCCCCCGTCACCACCGAATACAAAGATATTATTGCTTTTTTCCTCGAGCCTCTCCAATGTTTCCCGGGGCTTGCTGGAATGCTCCTTAAGCGCTATTCACTCCTGTTGAGAACCGCTGAGTGCCTCCGATCCACAAAGTGCCTCTAGCAGAGGAAAACAGAAGAAGAGACCCAATCATACGCAGAAGCCAGCCACTGAAAAGCACCGCTAGGCACAGGGGGGTGCTTGGCAAGCTCCTGTCCGGGAGCCTTAAAGGTATCTCAAATGCGACAAATGACAACTCTAAAATGGGAACCAGCTCTAAATTTAGTGAGGCAGAGGCAAATATAACACGGAGAGAGTACAGCCGCCAAGTATGGGGAGAAAGCTCTAGATATGATGAAGCAGAGGGGAATATATTCTGAAATAAGGACCACTGCCAAGTAATTCAGAACAAGCCAAAAACATCCACATCCCAGTCCTCAGCTAGCGCACGGCTGTGTTTCAAAGTCAGCAAGTTGATTTGAAAAGAGAGGGGAGGATTAAGACAAATCAGGTCAGCTCCCGCCAAAACACACCGGCATAGATCTTGGGAGATCACAGTGTAAGAACTTTATGAGTCTTTCTTTACCCCCAAACATGCATTATTAGTACATGCAGCAGGAGCACAGGGGCATGCGGGTGGGTTCTCCCACCCTGGTTTAATTTAATTCGGTCTGCTAACAGCTCTAAAAGTTTTATCGCTTAATCTTATAATATGTTACTATCTGAATTTCTTAACCCCTTATGGACCGCCGCATGTACATTTACATCGGCAGAATAGCACCGACAGGCACATCAACGTATATATACGTTGGTGCCTTGAGGTGGGTCGGGGGTCCGATTGGGACCCCCCCACGGTACATGCGGCGGTCCCCGTAGCTGGCTGAGCGATCCGGGATGCTGGGGGGGCTATTCTTTTTTGTCCGCCCCCTCCGGATCGCTCCCAGCCAATCCGCGCGCTCCCCTTGCAGTGCACTTCCTCCTCCTGTGTAAACACAGGAAGGAGGAAGTGATGTGATCTCTCCCCTCAGGGTTTTTTTCAACCACCGCTGAGGAGAGATCACAGCCCACAGTAAGTCTGCACAACACTACACTGACACACACTACACATAGGCACATTTAACCCCCGCGATCCCTCCCCCCCTGTCACAGTGTCACTGAATGCAGTAATCATACATGTATGATTACTGTATTTAGTGTCAGTGTGACAGGCAGTTAGTGTTAGGTCCAGGGTAGCCCCCGAAACCCCCTAATAAAGTTTTAACCCCTTGATCACCACCCTAGTTAACCCTTTCACTCCCTATTGCCAGCATCACTAAGCGATCATTTTTCTGATCGCTGTATTAGTGTCGCTGTTCCCGCTAGGTAGCTCATTTTTACTACAGACATGTGGCTAAATAAATGTTGGCCTAAATGTTTGACTAAAATTTAGTTTATTTGATTTCTCTTATAACAAAAATTAAAAAATATTGATTTTTTTTCAAAAATATCGCTCTATTTTTGTATATAGCGCAAAAAATCAAAATCGCAGAGGCAATCAAATACCACCAAAAGAAAGCTCTATTTGTGGGAAGAAAAGGACGCAAATTTTGTTTGGGAGCCACGTCGCACGACCGCGCAATTGTCAGTTAAAGCGATGCAGTGCCGAATCGCAAAAAGGGGCCTGGTCATTTACCTGCATTTTGGTCCGGGTCTTAAGTGGTTAAAGATTACCCAGTCATGAGATGAGGCATTTTATTACGTGGTGATCTGCTCCCTTAATGTATCTCAGAAGTTGTACCAGTTACAGTCATTCAGAAAGTATTCAGACCTCAGTCACTTTTTTCAATTTTGTTATGTTGCAGCCTGATAGTACAGTTGTTTAAATTCATTTTGTTTCTCTCATTAATCTACATTCAGTACCCCATAATGGCAAAATGAAAACAGAATTTTAGAAACGGCTGTGAATGTATTATAATTAAAGTGATTGACAATGTATTTATCGTGATGATTTTTTCTCTTTAACCACTTATGGACCGCCCACATACATATACTACGGCTCTTAAGAGCGAAATCATGTACCTGTACAAGACCTCTTCCATCTGCTCTGGGGCGCACGCGAGTGCCGCTAGAGTCATTCTCCCCCTTGTGCTTGGACACAGCAGGAGCCAATCAGTGGGTCCGACAGCCGGAATGGCTGCTAGTCACCCCCGTTTGTTCGGGGGAACATGGCTGCTATCAGGGGTGTACAGCCCATACAAGTGTAAAGGGCCCGAGCGTCCTGGGGCGCCCTGTCTTAGTGACTTGAGGGGAGTGTCAGTTGCTGCGCTCGAGGGGCGCAGAAATTAGTACACCCCCCTTCTTCTCTCCCCCTGCCCCCTTTCGCTCCCCCTCACTCTCTCCCCCTTCCTCTCTCCCTGCCCCTCTCTCTCGCTCCCCCCTCTCTCTCTCTCTCTGCCCCCTCCACCTCCCTCTCCTTCTCTCCACATTGCTCTCTTCCTTCCCCCTTTCTCACCCCCTCACTTCCCCCCCTTATCCCCCCACCTTCTCTATGTCTTCCCCCTCCTTCTCTTCCCTCCTTCTCTCCCTGCCCCCTCTACCTCCCTCTTCTCTCTCCCTTGCTTTCTCCCACCTTATCTCCCCCCAACACCTCCTTCTTGCTCTCCCTTCCCCTCGCTCTCCCTTCCCCTCTCTCTCCCTTCCCCTCTCTCTCCCTCCCCCTCGCTCCTCCCACCTCCTACTCTCCCCTTCGCTCTCTCCCTCTCCCGTAAATATCTTTACACCAGTCTGTTTATTAAACTTCCATTATCTACCCATAGATGTGACGTATAACAGAATGACTTTTATTAACTTACTTACTAATTGTTAACTGCAGTGGCTGCATTCGTTTTCCTTTTTAGGTTTTCTTTCTTTTATTTTCATCTGGTGATCCTGCTAGTAAAACTGTGGTTTTTCAAAAGACCGAGCTGTCTTGGAAACAAACAATTTAATTCTGGCAGAGGTTTCCATTTATTCATAAAACACCTTTATTCCAAAAGGGAAAAAAATAAAAATGTTTGCTGTAACTGATTATAAAGTGTGAGCTGGAATGGCTAGAATTTGTTTAGTTTACCTAAATCTGCTAGTACATCCCTGCCTCTCAGACTGGGGTGTCTCTGTTGTAAGGTGTCTCTGTTGCTCCTTCATCCAGCATTGGCGGGGACTCTAATACAAGAGGTATGTTACTGACCAGATGACCAGGGGAAAACAGAAAATAAAAAGCCACCCCAAAAAAAAAAAATTCACAACCGATTTGGTGGCACGACCAGTGGGTGGACCCTTGAGAATGTTGGTGGTCAGGCCCAGGGGGCCCAGTCCTACAGCTATGTAAGGGGCCCCAACATTTCTGATGGCTGCCCTGCGGGGGAATGACAGTACGGCGGTCTGCCTATGTAAACAAGGCAGACCGCCATCCTGTCAGACATGAATAGAGACATCCGTGATTCCTGCTAATTAGGAACACAGATGTGTCTCTTCCTTGAGTGAGTCCACCCCCCACAGTAAAAAAAAGCACACCCAGGGAACACTGTTAACCCTTTGATTGCCTCTGGTGTTAATCCCTTCCCTGCCAGTGTAATTTCTACAGTGTCAGTCATAAGCGTGCGCAGCCTATTGCATTAGGGTGTGCACCCCAAAACTCAAACATACAAATGCGTGTATATATATATATATATATATATATATATATATATATATACACACACACACACTGTATATACACAAACACTCACATATATGTGCATAAAACCACCCATTTATGTTCCTGCCTGACCCAAGTGCCTTCGCTCACCTTTAAAAAAAAAAAAAATGCATAGATTTTTTTATAGGGCATTTATTATTATTTTTTAAACTGGAGACTGCAAAGTATTGTGCCCACAATCAGCAGAGTGCAGGTAAAGTGTCAGGCTCTTGCAGACACTGCCTACAGTTCTATTGCCCATAGAACTGTATGACTGCCTACAGCTCATTGCAGAGCTGTAGGAAGGTGTGCTGCTCATGAATGAATGAATGAATGAATGAAAACTTATATAGCGCAGCACATGCGAACTTAATCGCCTCTGGGCGCTTGTTGATCCTGTCTCCTTTGGTATCAAAAGAGATGAGTCTTGATCTTTCTCCTGAACGCTAAGTGGTTCTCCTCCACCCGTATGCTTGTTGGTAAAGCGTTCCATAGTCTGGGACCTTGGACCGCAAATCTCCTTTCTCCTTTGGACTTGTACTTAGCTTTCGGTATCTGGAGTAGATTTTGATTGGTGGATCGCAGAACGCGATTGGGGTTATGTGCTTTTATTTTTTCGCATAGATAATGGGGTGCATTCCCATGGATACATCTATGCGTTAGACAGAGTGCTTTAAAAGTGATTCTGTCTTTTACTGGTAACCAGTGAAGGGATCTCAGCGAAGGTGCGATTGATTCCCAAGGTTTTTTCCCAGTCACAAGTCTAGCGGCCGTATTTTGAACGACTTGTAGACGAGCGATTTGGTACTTAGGGAGTCCGAGGTAAAGGGCATTTGCATAGTCCAGTCTGGAGTTTACAATTGCTCCCACCACGACCGCTATGTCTTCCTTGGGAATAAAAGGAGTAAGTCTGCGTAGTAGGCGCAGTAGATGGTGAGATCCGCTGACCACTGACCCTATTTGTGCGTCCATTGTCATGTAGGAGTCAAAGATGACCCCAAGACTTTTGACTTTGTCGCTAGGGGTGATGATTTTGCCCAGAATTGGCGGGGGGGTCCAGATTGTTGCAGGTTGAATCATACGCTTGGCGTGAAACAGAAGAAGTTCTGTTTTCGCTCCATTGAGTTTAAGATAACTCTTTGTCATCCAGTCCTCTATCAGAGAGAGGCATGTCTCTAGATTGAGGTGATGATCCTTTTTATTGCAAATGCGAAAATACAGTTGCGTATCGTCTGCATATGAGTGGTAGTGCAGTTTTTGGCTGCTAATAATCTCAAAAAGAGGGCGAAGATAGATGTTGAATAACACCGGTGACAGGGGGGATCCTTGAGGGACTCCGCACGATAATGTGCGTTTCTCAGAAGTGAAAGGTCCTAACTTCACTATTTGCGTTCGGTTTTCCAAAAAAGAGGAGAACCAAGATAAATCAGTGTGCCGGCTGCCGTGTTGGATTGAACGTGTAGTTTATACATTCACCGATTCCTATGACTAAGGCTGGATTCACACCTATGCATTTTTTGCATTTTGAAGATTTGCACTACAGTCCATTTAACATTGTTTCCTATGGAATACGTTCTGTAGTAAAAATCTGCAAAATTCAAAAAGCACTAAAAATGCCATAGGTGTGAATCCAGCCTTAATGATGAGGCAGTGTGGGTGCAGAGGAGGGAAGGGGGCAACTAAAACATGTTAAACCCTTTATACGGGTGTAACATGCAACATGTTTTAAAAGGTGAACTCATCCTTTAGGCCTGGTTCACACCTATGCAGGTTGCAGTTGATGCATTTTTTAGGTGAGTGGCGGCTGGTGCTCAAAATTTTTGGGGGGGCGCAAACAAACGAAAAAAACAAAAACAAATGCAGCCTCACTGTGCCCATCACTTGTTGCCACTGTGCCATGCCATAAAACGCAGCCACTGTGCCATGCCATCAAACGCAGCCACCACTGTGCCATGCCATCAAACGCAGCCACTGTGCCATGCCATCAAACGCAGCCACTGTGCCATCAATTGTTACCACTGTGCCCAGCAATTGTCACCACTGTGCCATGCCATCAAACGCAGCCACTGTGCCATCAATTGTCACCACTGCAGTGGCAGCTGGTGCTCAATTTTTTTTGGAGGGGGCACGAACAAACGGAAAAAAAAACAATTGCAGCCTCACTGTGCCCATCAAATGCAGCCACTGTGCCCATTAAATGCAGCCACTGTGCCCATCAAATGCAGCCACTGTGCCCATCAAATGCAGCCACTTTGCTATGCCATCAAACGCAGCCAGTGTGCCATCAATTGTCACCATGGGCCGCTTGTCGCTACTGTGCCCATCATTTGTCGCCACTGTGCCCATCAATTGTCACCACTGTGCCATGCCATCAAACGCAGCCACTGTGCCATGCCAATTGCAGTCACTGTGCCATTAATTGTCACCACTGTGCCCATCAATTGTCACCACTGTGCCATGCCAAACGCAGCCACTGTGCCATGCCATCAAACGCAGCCACTGTGCCATCAATTGTTACCACTGTGCCCATCATTTGTCACCACTGTGCCCAGCAATTGTAGCCACTGTGCCCTGGAAAAAATGCTGCCACTGTGCCCTGAAAAATGCCCCCCCCCCCCGCCTGGCACTTACCTTTCTGGGGTCAGCCATTCTGCTTCTACCATCCCTCAATGTCTTCTCCCGCCCTCAATGACGATTCAGCCAATCAGGTTACCGGTAACCAGGCTAACCGCTGGCTCTGATAGGCACTTCCACAGCCAACCAGCTGCCGTTATTCAGATGGCCGGCCATCTGAATAATCAGCGGCAGCGGCAACAATACATAGATTCATGCAATACATGAATCTATGTATTGTTCAGTGGCGGTGCGAGAGCCAGAGAGGGCGGCACTCCCTCTATCCATGCACCACCACTGTTTTAGGCGGCGTACACACGAGGGGATATGTCCGCTGAAAACGGTCCGATGGACCGTTTCAGCAGACATCTCCGCTCGTGTGTATGGGCTAGCGGACAGATTTCTCCACCCGACAGATTTCAAAGCAAGCTTTGAAATCTATCCGGTGGGAATCTGTCCGCCCGACATGTCTGCTGGTTAGTACACTTACCAGCAGACATGTCGGCCCCCACCGCCGCCGCGCCGCTGCCGAATGGATTCGGCGCATGCGCGGAAGTGTTTTACTTCCTGGTGCGGTGACGTGGCGGTGTGTACACGCCATCGGATCAAACTCCCGATCGGACATATCCGATGGAAATGGTCCGCGGACCGTTTTCATCGGATATGTCCGATCGTTTGTACGCCGCCTTAGGTGCATTTTGCATTTTTCATTACACGTTTTTGATCCACTGAAGTCTATGGAACCAAAAACACAACCTGCTGGTCCTTGAAACTTTAAATAAAATGCACAAATGTAAACCACATCCATAGGAAACCATGTTACATGGACTGTAGTGCGTTTCTGATAAACTGAAAACGCACAAAAAAAAATACATAGCTGACAGGTGCTTGTATCTGCTTGATGCTGTATTCTGATGGGGGGACCCCCAACTGTCAGAATACACTGATTAGTGCTGTAGTAGAGTTTTTGATAGGTAAGGAATTTCTGGGACTTGTGAGCTGCTCCATAGATGTATTCCATACACAAACACACACATTATGAGTTATTAAAATACATTTTTTTAACAGGATATAATGAGTATGTGGGAATACATTTGTGTAATACCTCAGAAGTCCCAGGAATTTCTAACCTGTTCAAGAATTGCATGTTCTCTGTCAGTAAACCTGCAAAGTCCAGTGCAGGTTAACAGCACATAATTGTATAGTGAAAAAGGCAGAGGAGGTCACAGTACTCACAGGTAAAGGGCTGCTATCTGTCTTTAGATATTTATCATTCCCAGGGAGAGCTGTGCTGTGTGCTGGACAGGGGGGAACGGAATCCAGGGTGCACTCAGTCAGTGTGTGATGATCTCTTCCTCTTCCTGCTCCTCCTCCCACCTGTACTGGAGCTGTGAAAGGCACTGAAAGCCCCGACTGACTCAGCCAGACAGGAACCGAGGAGAGAGACAGTTTCCCCCAAATGCTGCATTGTAGAGGAGATCAGAAAGCTGTCTTCTGTCACACAGGGGATAGGATGGTGGGTAACTCCTGTGAGGACTGCAGTTACAGCTGTGAAGTAAGCAGTCAGGAGTTTTCCGATGCTCTCTGAAGTTCATGTGCTTCATCTCTGACAGCTGGCAGCGGAGTGATCTTCAGCTAACAGGGAGTCGGAACTACAGAGTCAGCATCGGAAAATGCGGCTGACTGGCTGATTACTCCGCGGTAATCCTCCATGACACATCCTCCATGACAAATAGTCCCACTTTCAGCTACCAGAGGTGAGAGAAAAAGAAATCTCACACATTTTGCCAGCAAAAAAGCCCTGGGGTGTGTTGGGTGTGCCTGGGCATTAGGGTGTGCCCAGGCACAACCGGCACACCCCGTGCGCACGCCTATGGTGTCAGTGCATTTTTCTAGCACTTATCACTGTATTGGTGTCGCTAGTCCCCAAAAAGTGTCAGATTTGTCCGCCGCAATGTCGCAGTCCTGCTAAAAATCGCTGATTGCCACCATTACTAGTAAAATATCTGAAACAATTAAAAAGAACATAAATCTAACCCATAGTGTGTAGACACTATAACTTTTGTGCAAACCAATCAATATACACTTATTTGAATTTTTTACCAAGAATATGTAAAAGAATACAAATTGGCCTAAACTGATGAAGAAATTAGATTTTTTTATTTTATTTATTGGATGTGCTTTATTGCAGAAAGTAAAAACATATATTTTTTTTCAAAACTGTTGTTCTTTTTTTGTTTATAGCGCAAAAAAACAACGCACTGCTGATCAAATACTACCAAAAGAAAGCTCTATTTAAAAAAAGGATATACATTTTTATTGGGAACAGCATCACAACAGCACAGTAACAGCAAATAGCTGCCATAACTCTAGTATATTCTTAAATGGCGGGTAGTTCTTTTTCTGCTAAAAGTGGTCCCCGCAGCAAATTCGCCGCAAGATCACTTTTATCGTCCAGACCGTCACGCTCTGGTCATCTCCGCCGCTAATCAGAGCCGTCTGTAGTGGCCGAGACGATTGGGTCCCCTCACCCCTCTGAGACATGGAGATAAATGAGGGGAAGATGGCCCCCTGCTTGGCTCTATAACATTGGATGACGGAAGCGATGTGAGAAGTCACTTATTCCCAATGTTCCTAAACGGGATTTTTTTTAAAGACATTTATTTATTTATTTCTATTGCATTTAAGTGTAAATGTGAGATCTGAGGTCTTTTTGACCCCAGATCTCACATTTAAGGGGTCCTGTCATTCTTTGTTTTCTATTACAAGGGATAATTACATTCCTTGTAGGAATAGAAGTAATCCAATGTTTTTTTGTGAAAAGGAAAGTGTAAAAATAAAAAAAAATAAGTAAAAAAAAAAAATGTTTTTAACCACTTGCCTACTGTGCACCTACACCCCCTTCCTGCCCAGACAACATTTTAGCTTCCGGCACTGCGTTGCTTTAACTGACAATTGCGCGGTCGTGCGATGTGGCTCCCAAACAAAATTGACGTCCTTTTTTTCCCCACATATAGAGCTTTCTTTTGGTGCTATTTGATCGCCCGTGCGGTTTTTATTTTTTGCACTATAAACAAAAAAATAGCTACAATTTTGAAAAAAGACACAATATTTTTTGCTTTTTGCTATAATAAATATCCCATTTAAAAAAAATTAAATATTTTTTCTCAGTTTAGGCCGATACATATTCTTCTACATATTTTTGGTAAAAAATAAAATTGCAATAACTGTATAGTGACTGGTTTGCGCAAAAGTTATATTGCCTACAAAATAGGGGACATAATTATGATTTTTTTTTATTTAATTTTTACTAGGAATGGCGGCGATCTGCATTTTTTTTCGGGATTGCGACATTATAGCGGACACATCGGACACTTTCGACACATTTTTGGGACCATTCACATTTATACAGTGAACAATGCTATAAATATGCATTGATTACTGTATAAATGTGACTGGCAGGGAAGGGGTTAACCACTAGGGGACAGGGAAGGGGTTAAATGTGTATCCTAGTTTGTGTTCTAACAGTAGGGGGAGGGGGGTGACTGGGGGAGGTGACCGATTGTGTCCCTATGTACAAGGGACACAGATCGGTCTCCTCTCTCCCTAAAGGACCTGGAGCTCTGTGTTTACACACAGAGCTCCACATTCCCGCTCAGTTACTCGGCAATCGCAGGTGCCCGGCGGCCACCGCGACCATCAGGCACGCGCACGGTGTTGTCAGTAACCCGAGGGGTGCGCGCGCACGCACCCGGGTGCGCGCACGGGCCACCTAGCGACTTAAAATGACACAACGTCATATGACATGATGTCAGAATAATGACAAATGACGGCGGACGGGTATTAAGTGGTTAACCGCCCAGTCCCGCCGAGCTTGCGTGAAGAAGCGAACGCATATGTAAGTTGTGCCCACATATGAAAACGGTGTTCAAACCACACATGTGAGGTATCACCATATCGTTAGAGTGAGAGCAATACTTGTAGCAAAAGACCTCCTCTGTAACTCAAAACTGGTAACCTGTAGAAATTAAACGTTGCCTGTGGAGATTTTTAAGGGTCAAAGTTTGTCGCCATTCCACGAGTGGGCACAATTTGAGTATCAATTTTCTTGGCATAACATTACAGTATCTTTCACAATATAAAAAAAAAAATGGGTTAAATTTACTGTTGTCTTAATTTTTCATTCAAAAAAGTGTATTTTTCCACAAAATGTGGTGTGACATAAAGTATAGCAGCGACCCCCATTTTATTCTCTAGGGTGACTGAAAAAAATATATATAATGTTTGGGGGTTTTAAGTAATTTCTAGCAAAAACAATTATTTTAACTTGTAAACACCAAGTTTGAAAAATATGCTTGGTTCTTAAGTTAAAGTAGCGCAGTGTTTCATCACAAAAAATGGCCTGGTCAGGAAGGGGGTAAATCAGGGGTCTCAAATTAATGGCCCTCCAGTTTCACAACAGCTGGAGGGCCGCCAGTTTGAGACCCTTGAAGTGGTTATTAAAGTTTTAAAAGTGTCAATGTTTACTTAATGTTTACTTGTTTTGTACTCCTTATTCATTCACATGGGGATGGGGGGGGGGGGGTGGCATCTGGAGGCCCTCTTATTTATAAATTGCAGTAGGCCCTTTAAATGTGAACACCCACATTGCATCACCAATTCACCATATACCTCAGTGATGTCACGCAGTGATGTCGATCTTGCTCCATTTTCATCTATACCTTTATGAACTCAACTGCAGTCAAAATATCAGCTAAACAATTTTGCTTTTACCTGCACCAATCGCCAGATTATACTTTTTGTGCAATCTGTCCCCCCATACATCCATATATGAAGTAACCATATTGGAACATATGGATTCCCCTTTTTTTTGCTGTTCACAATTCTTAGCTTCTTCATGTATTCTGATGTTCATATCCATATTACTGTCTTATAAACCCTGTACCTTAGCATCATTCATCTGGCTATGGTCCTTTGGTTCTTATTGGTATAATCATGTTTTTATTTACTCCTTTCACTTTAAAGTGGTTGTAAACCCTTTACAATCACTTAGCCTACAGGTAAGCCTAGATTAAGGCTTACCTGCAGGTGCTTGAAATATCTCCCAGACCTACACGGTCTTGGAGATATTTGCAAATCGGTGTACAGCGATTTCTTCTGCGCATGCGGCGGAGTTAGAAAGGGCATGCTGTGCCATTTCCAACTCAGGTCATGCCGTGAGTGGCAGCCCCCGCGCGCGTGCGATGTCACATGGCTCCGGTCACTCACAGAGCTTGAGTTCGCGGCCCCAGAAGGAAGAGGGGTGAAGAATGCACACTTGCTACTTGCAAGGAAGACGGGGACATCGTGGGCTTCTGCTGCAGGTAAGTGTCACATAATGGGCTACTATGCAATGCATAGTAGCCCATTATGCTTTACCTTTGCAGGGAAACAAAGAGGAAGTAACACCCAACAGGGTTTGTCACTGGATTTGGTCCCCACTTGGTTCACGTCAATATTATTATATGCCAGCTCTTTATAGCATACCCCTTTTTTCACAGACTCTCTTGGAGCCTTACCTTGTGTTACAACCCACACAATATGGAGAACCTAACTTTCTGGGGATTGTGTTTGGACATTCACCTCATGTGTGGTGAGACTCTAAGGCCTCGTACACATGAGGGGATATGTCCGCTGAAAACGGTCCGATGGACCGTTTCAGCAGACATCTCCGCTCGTGTGTATGGGCTAGCGGACAGATTTCTCCACCCGACAGATTTCAAAGCATGCTTTGAAATCTATCCGGTGGGAATCTGTCCGCCCGACATGTCTGCTGGTTAGTACACTTACCAGCAGACATGTCGTCCCCCACCGCCGCCGCCGAATGGATTCGGCGCATGCGCGGAAGTGTTTAACTTCCTGGTGCGGTGACGTGGCGGTGACGTGGCGGCGTCAACGTCACCGCCGCGTCACCGCCACGTCACCGCGCCATCCGGCGGCGGGGAATTCGATCCGATGGTGTGTACACGCCATCGGATCAAACTCCCGATCGGACATATCCGATGGAAATGGTCCGCGGACCGTTTTCATCGGATATGTCCGATCGTGTGTACGAGGCCTAACAATTCCCATTGCCTTTCCTTGATGCTGAAGTTCTTACCAGAACTTACCGATATCTATATTTACATGTTTTACAGACCAACGGATGCATCCATTCCTGATGAAGTGTCTTTACATGAAACACGTTTATAGGATGCAACCTCGTTTTAGTTATTCATCTTTGTAATTATCAACCCCCTTACTATTTGTTATTTTCTTACATACATCATACATTGTTGACTGGAATGTGCTGCCATTTTTGTTTTAAGGTTGTATATACATGAACTATCTGAATATGTTTTTATATGTCTTTTTCATATGTCTATGAACTGTACCTCTTTTAACATTTACATTATATAGTGGCTTTTAATGTACTGGATACTGAGAGCAATTCTATACCCTCTTTTATGTGAATAAAGTAATTTAGTCACCCTATATATTTTGTCTTGTTTAGCTGCACTTTGCCTCATACAAAGTATCAACTACCTTTCTATTCCTTATTTGAACCAGGGATGGAGGCACACATTATCATATGTATACCTCCTTTAAAGTCCCAAACCTTTCCCATTCCTCCCTTTTATCATATTTAACTTACATAATGTGATATGTTATTCCATTTTGACCTGAAATGTAAGTACAGTATGTCTCTGGCTTCCTCTGGTCCTCTCCATGTTGGCAGAAAGGTCCTGACAATTAGATTGGTCAACATGCACTTCCATCAAGTTGGAGCACTTGATAAATTGTCGTTCTATTCAGTTATATGAAACTACATTCCTATATTCAATCCACCCCATCAAATTCTGTGGATCTGCCAAGAGTATTGAAAAAAAACAACTCCTCTTGGAGTTCTCATTAAAAAAGAAAACAAGGTCAGATAACGAATGTACTTTTCAAGGCAGAAGTCTGAATGTAAAAATATGCTTTCTGAATAAATGTCAGCTGTTCCAAAAGATCATAGCCTTGATACTGGGAATACCACTCTACTTTGAATTTAAAAGTAACCTATTGTGCCAGAAATATTAGTACATTTTTGCAGCTGTTGTTTCATTTTGCTAGTTGACTGTCAAGCTATGACAGGTACTCCCTGGTTGATTATATTACAATATAAGTCCAGGTTTCTGCTAATTTATAATAGCTAAAAAAAAATATGTTTTTCTGTGACATCTAGCAAAATAAAAAAAAGGCTTAGAGGAACCTGTGATAAAAAGAATATTAAAACATTTAGCTGTACAGCTTAGAGACCTACTTATAAAGCAATGAAAATATGTAACTGTCACCAAACATTCACTGGTAATATATCAATCAGTCATTTAAAATACATGCACACCTGCAGTCAATGTTTGTGAATATCAGATTCACTGCTTTATAAATTTCCCCCTCAGAGAGGTATTTACATGAAACAAGATTGAGGGGCAGATTCACAAAACAATTACGCCTGTCTAACTGGGGTTAGACAGGAGTAATTTCAAATTTCGCGCGGCGTATCACTAGTTTGAATCCTCAAACCATGATACGCCGGCTTCGGGCTTCGATCCGAGAGGCTTACGTCTTCGTAAGCCTTCGGATCTACGCTGCCATCTATTTGCGGCCGCTGGGAGGAGTTCGCGTCGTTTTGGTGCGTCGGGATATGCAAATGTGTTTTTACGGGGATTCACGAACATACGAGCGGGCGTCGCAATCGTTTTCGTCGATTTTTTTATACGTAATGTTAGAGCAGCTTTTTGCTGCTCTAACTTTACGTAGCCCATGTTAAGTATGGCCGTCGTTCCCGCTTTGAATTTATTTAAATTTTTTTTTTGTTTACGTAACTCGTCGGGACGTGGATCGGCCGTAAAGTACGCTACATAAACAACGAATGACGTCACGACGTGATTTCGCGCAATGCACGGCGGGAAATTTGCGAACGGAGCATGCGCAGATCGATCGCCGTGGGAACGCGCCTAATTTAAATGTTTCACGCCCCCTACTCGCGCAGATGGATTGCGACGGGAGAAATACACTACGCCGCCATCGTTTACCGTAGAAAATCTACCTGAATTCCACGTAGAGCAAGGTAAAAAACGGCGGCGTAGTGTATTTCTGATACGCTACGATAATCCATTTCTCTGTGAATCTGCCCCTGAGTCCGTAAACCTTGAAACTCTCACCACCATCATTTCTTTCAGGCCAATGACTCACTAAAAATTGAACTTAAAGGATATGAATAATAGCCAGAAAATTTGTAAGACTAAATAAAGTTCGGAGTATCTGCATTTCTTAAAGCATAACTCTTTTTTTTTTAAATGTTCCCTAACAGAAAAATAAAATAAAAATACACACAGAAAAAAGCAGCTCCAGCTGAAATACTCATGTCCTCTCCCAAGCTCAACCCCCACATTACCTACTCTCTGCCACAAAATGTCTTCCTGTTTAAACCTCATTCCACCCAGAGGACCAATGACTTACTGTGAGTGCATGGTGTTGTGGTCCCACCCCTCACTCGCACTGTAATAATACAGAGAGAGAAGCTGAAATCATAACAGCAGCACCACCCTCTGTATCACTAAGGACCACGCATTATTAAAGATTATACAATCTGGAGAATTTGGAAAAATTAAGTATATAAAAAAAATATAAGAAAAAATAAAAGGAAGAAAGCAGAGAGATATAAAGAAAGCGCAAAGTTGGCCTTTTAATTACATATACCGGTACTTTTGAATCTATTTGATCATTTTATGTATGACAAAATAAACCTTTATTGTGTAAAGTGATCATAACTAATAGCAAGTTGAAGTCAAATATTAAAAAACTACTGCAAAGATTTTTTAGGTTGTATAGCATAAATCAGCATTTATATCACCAAATAAATGTAATATGGCCAATTTCATTTATCTGCGTTTATGCTAAAATGCTCTCCATCTATATTTTTTATAAGTTTCATGAAATAAATTGTTAGAGTTTTGTAGAAAGCTATAGATCAAATATACATGCAAAAACAGGCTTAACTAACAACATGTAAGAACACTATTGCACAGTGATAAATCATTCACTAGGAAACAATATGGAACTGCAAGGATTAGAAATCTCCCTTTCACAGAACTGGCCACAGGGGATGCTTAAGACAGAGCATTTTTGATGCATGTTGGAAGTTCTGGGAAGCATTTGAAAAATCAGTCAAAAGAATTGCTGAACTACACCTTAAAGTGGTTTTAAAACCTAAACATTTTATATCTTAATGCATTCCTTGCTTTAAGGTAAAAAATTGTTTAGGCATCAGTATCTCCCCCTTTTTACTTACCTGAGCCCTCATTTGATCCAGCACTGTGCATGTCTGCAGATATTCTCTCCCCTCACTTTCATGCTAAAACAGCGGGAGCCATTGGCATCCACTGTTGTTGTTCAAAGACAGTGACAAGGAAGTGGGTCCAAGACTCAAGGGCAAGCCCACACGAGTGCCTGCATAGAAAGCATATTTTTCTTTTTTTTGCATCTGATTGGAAATTCTTAAAAAATGGAAAATGTACTAAGAAAATTTACCGCATTTACTAAGCTCTGGGGAAAGTGAGCATAAGTGTACTTGCAATGTTTGTTTGCCTTTAGTAAATACACTCCAAATATTTCCTAGAGGCTGCATAGACATTTTATAGAAACAATACTATACATGTATCAATAACATGCTGTTTACAAACATTCCCTATTTAGAAAATGCATTAAGTTCAAATAAAAAAAAAGATTGAAAACAAAAAAAGATTGACTGGTTATTAGGGGGGCGAAGTAGGTAAAAATTCAACTTGCGTCAAATCAAAACCAATATTTATACATTATTGTTCACTTTTCTAGATTCACTGACTTGCCCCAATGGCTAACATAATGTTAGTGAAAGTTCATACTTTCATTGTGCAGGAAATGTCCTGTCCTTAAGGAGCATTTCTGGGGGAATGTTCATTGGTTTTCCAATTAATATGTTTGTAATATAGAAGACAGTTTGATTCTCCATTGAAAATAGTATATTTTTATCTAAATTAAGGTGAGCGTTTAATAAAACATGCACAAATATGCAGACAGTGGCGGCTGGTGCTCAACATTTTTGGGGGGGCGCAAACGAAAAAAAAAAATATTGCAGCCTCACTGTGCCCATCACATGCAGCCACTGTGCCATGCCACCAAATGCAGCCACTGTGCCACCAAATGCAGCCACTGTGCCATGCCACCAAATGCAGCCACTGTGCCATCAATTGTCACCACTGTGCCATGCCATCAAACACAGAAACTGTGCCATTAATTGTCACCACTGTGCCATGCCATAAAATGCAGCCACTGTGCCATCAATTGTCACCACTGTGCCATGCCATCAAACACAGCAACTGTGCCATCAATTGTCACCACTGTGCCATGCCACCAAATGCAGCCACTGTGCCATCAATTGTCACCACTGTGCCATGCCATCAAACACAGAAACTGTGCCATCAATTGTCACCACTTGTGTCACCAATTGTGCCATGCCATCAAACGCCACCACTGTGCCATCAATTGTCACCAATGTGCCATGCCATCAAAAGCAGCTACTGTGTCCATCAATTGTCACTACTGTGCCATGCCATCAAATGCAGTCACTGTGCAATCAATTGTCACCACTGTGCCATGCCATCAAACGCAGTCACTGTGCCATCAATTGTCACCTCTGTGCCATGCCATCAAATGCAGTCACTGTGCCATCAATTGTCACCACTGTGCCATGCCATCAAATGCAGTCACTGTGCCATCAATTGTCACCACTGTGCCATGCCACCAAACGCCACCACTGTGCCATCAATTGTCACCACTGTGCCATGCCATCAAACGCCACCACTGTGCCATCAATTGTCACCACTGTGCCATGCCATCAAATGCAGTCACTGTGCCATCAATTGTCACCACTGTGCCATGCCATGAACGCCACCACTGTGCCATCAATTGTCACCACTGTGCCATGCCATCATATGCAGTCACTGTGCCATCAATTGTCACCACTGTGCCATGCCATGAACGCCACCACTGTGCCATCAATTGTCACCAATGTGCCATGCTATCATATGCAGTCACTGTGCCATCAATTGTCACCACTGTGCCATGCCATCATATTCAGTCACTGTGCCATCAATTGTCACCACTGTGCCCCATGCCACTGTGCTCATTGTCGTCTCTGTGCCCCATGATGCCACTGTGCTCCATGCTGCCACTGTGCCCCATGCTG
Source organism: Rana kukunoris (assembly GCA_029574335.1). Taxonomy (NCBI): domain Eukaryota; kingdom Metazoa; phylum Chordata; class Amphibia; order Anura; family Ranidae; genus Rana; species Rana kukunoris. Next base: position 25,609 of record JAJQKJ010000111.1, read on the forward strand.
CCACTGTGCCCCATGCTGCCACTGTGCCCCATGCTGCCCCTTTCCCTGTAAAAAAAAATCACTTACCTGACGCTTCCATGTCCTCCCTCGATGTCTTCTGCTGACGTGGAGAAGCTTCAGCCAATCAGGTTCCTGAAATCCAGAACCTGGGAACCTGATTGGCTGAAAAGGCTGTCAGTCTAATGCAAGGACCTCAGGTTGCCTGCGCTCCGAGCATAGACTTCCGAGAGCCGGAGGGCGGCACTGGAAAAGCCTATCAGAGCCGCTGGCTTTGATAGGCATTTCCCCTCAGCCAACCAGCTGCCGCTATTCGGGTAACCGGCGTCCCATGTCCGGTTATACGAATAGACCAGGCAGTTGGCAACAGTAACACACGTCCAATGCATAGCATTGAACGTGTGTTACTTGCGAGAGGGGGTGGCGCTGCATCGCCCTCTATAGACAGCCGCCACTGTATGCAGATATTTTAAATGTAGCAAATACAAAATAAACAGATTTAAAAATAAGAGGAATTCAAATATACACCACCCGTCAAACACCTAGAGCCATTAGATGATAATGTGGGTGTTGCTCCATGGTATATGACTTGTACTTAGGGATGAGCCGAACACCCCCCGGTTCAGTTCGCAGCAGAACATACAAACAAGCAAAACATTTGTTCGAACACACAAACACCATTAAAGCCTATGGAACGCAAACATGAAAAATCAAAAGTGCTAATTTTAAAGGTTAATATGCAAGTTATTGTCATAAAAAGTGTTTGGGGACCTGGGTCCTGCCCCAGGGGACATGTATCCCAATGCAAAAAAAAGTTTTAAAAACAACCATTTTTTCGGGAGCATTGATTTTAATAATGCTTAATGTGAAACAATAAAAGTGAAATATTCCTTTAAATTTCATACCTGGGGGTGTCTACAGTACACCTATAAAGTAGCACGTTTCCGTGTTTATAACAGTCTCTGCACAAAATGACATTTTCTAAAGGAAAAAGGTCATTTAAAACTACTCGCGGCTATAATGAATTGTCAGCTCCCGGCAATACAGATAAAAGTCATTGAAAGTCATTGAAAAATAAAAAAATTAAATGCGTAGGGGTCCCCCCAAATTCCATTACCAGGCCCTTCAGGTCTGGTATGGATATTAAGGGGAACCCCGCGCCACATTTGAAAAAAAAATGGCATGGGGTTCCGAACATAAAGCTCATCCCTACTTATAGTAAAATAAAAGTAAAATAAACTTCAGCACTCTGCAGATATAAGGTAGCAGCAATTAAACATGTTTAGGATTCATGCCTCTGTAAGGGCTCATTCACACTATGAGTTGAATTAACTGACATGCGTTAAACTTTGATAAATTACATATTTTAAATGATGTTATTTTTTTGCTACTTCTAATGGAAATAAAGCTTGATAAAATCTTCTTAAAATTCTTCAGTCATGCACTTAAATATGTAGTTTTCTAAGTCACACAGAATATAATTGTTTTGACATAGTTATAATTCATTTATAGGGAAAATGCCATAGTGACAATAGACAGACAGCCAGATCTAGGACAGAGAAAATAAAATTAGAAAAGTTTGATAACATCTAACAGTGCAGGCAGGCACAAAAGGCACCTTTGAGTGGTTGAGGACAATTAAGCCTCAGAGTTGGCCCTCCTCCCTCCCCTGCCAACATTAAGAGAGCTGTGGGATGTCTCACCAGCTTTGGCATGGGTTGAGATTCCCCATGAAGGCTCACAATCATCCACAATCATTCCAAAGGGTTCACATACTTTTTATTACAACTGTATATCTATATATATATATATATATATATATATATATATATATATATATATATATATATATATATATATATATATATATATATATATATATATATATCTATATCTATATATATCTATATCTATATATATATATCTATATATATATATAGATATATATATATAGATATATAGAGATATATAGAGATATATAGATATATATAGATATATATAGATATATATATACATAGAATGTACTAATCTGTGGTTTACTCCCTGATAAATTAGGGACTTCTGATGAAGCAATGTAATTGCGAAATGCGTTGAGACCTTTGAAATTCCTCCTGTGTTTTTGGCCCCATTTTACATTGGGGTGTTTATTATAGTCATAAGATCTTATGTATATATATATATATATATATATATATATATATATATATATATGGTATTTTGGGATGATGTGAAATTAAAAAAAAAATATTTTAAGACTGTATGTTTCCCCCTTTTTCTGGGGTTTAGACTGGCACCGTAAAGTTCATATTTCTTTTGTCTTTTTTCTTGTTACATATTTGAATTGTGGACGTGGTGCCAACTTTACCAAACTGTGTTCCCCTCTTTTTTCTGATCACATACCCTTTTGATCTCAGCTGCACAGGCAGCCCAAAGAGCTAGGGGAGGTGAAACATCATCACACTGGTCTTCCCAGTGAATAGCTGTGCAGGAGGGGGTGGGGCATGTCAGCAGAAGAACAGAAGTCTGATCGTTGAAGGAGAGCTGGCTGAGTTTCCAGCACAGCCATAAAATTGACCACACTGTGCTCTCATGCTTAGTGTGGTCAGCAGAGGGACTGGCAGGAACACACACAGGTATTTTACACAAAGAAAGCAACACAAAGGGAACAGGATATATTTTCATGCAAGCACATTGTACAACAAGCACATATCAGGAATGTGAAATGTTGGGATAACATTCTTTAACATGTAAATGTAATTTTTATCTGATTTAAATCAGCAGCTTGTATTAAAATAATACCTAGTGGCATAAAGGTTGGGGGCATCATGTTAAGGTAGGAAAACTGTCTTCCAATTGTATTGAAGCATATGTCAGATATCATATACAGCCATATGCACATAATGGAGGCTAAAGTCAATTCTTAATCGTAGGTCTTCTGAGAGCATTTTTTGTGCGAGGCATCATTCACATCAGGCAAGGCTTCTAGTGAAAAGCAAACCCAGAACTGGTGTGTGTTTTTTATAGGACAGGGCTGCTGTAACCAACACCTCCAATCTCATCTCACTGATTGTACTCCAGTTGGCTGACACCTCACTCCAATTAGCTCTTGGATATGTCATTAGGCTATGGGTTCACATACTTTTTCCACCTGCACTGTGAATGTTTACATGGTGTGTTCAATAAAAATATGGTACCATTTAATTCTTTGTGTGTTATTAGTTTAAGCAGACTGTGATTGTCTATTGTTGTGACTTAGATGAAGATCAGATCACATTTGATGACCAATTTGTGCATAAATCCATATCATTCCAAAGGGCTCACATACTTTTTATTGCAACTGTTTATATACTGTATATATATATATATATATATATATATATACATATATATATATACTGTATATATATATATGTCACGTACCTGATGGGAGACTGAGATGACGAGGTCGGCCTCTCTTGTATCTCCAGCCCTGGTACCGCTGGAGATGGAACAGAGGATAGCAAGGGACAGGAGGAACACGAGTGCCTGCAGGTGAAGGTTCAGACAGCCGACGCGGGTCATACGGAAGCCGGGTTAGGTAATAGGCGGGCAGTGAGGTACCAAGCAGCAGGCAGTAGAAGCGTCAAGTTGAAGCCAAGATCAGAAACCAGTAGTCAGACAATAACAGTGTTCAGGATCAGGGTCAGGGCAAGCCGGGTTCAGCAATGGGGTAGGCAGGAGAACAGCAGAAATTCCGGGTGTCAGGGTAATAGCTGAAGACCGATCAGCAAGAGTCTGGTGTCAGGGCACTTCTTTATATAGGCAGTATGGCACCAATTGGCGCTAGGGGCGCGTACTTGCGCGTGCACGCTGTTCGTTGCACGCGCATGCGCCAAAGCGCGCCTTGAACGTAGAGTCACAGTTCTCTTACATTGCCCCCCCCCCTTACGGGCAGCCTCTGGATGCCCACCAGGGGCCTTTTCACAGGGTGAAGGTCCAAATAGGCCCAAATTAACTGTGGAGCATGAACATTGGAGGAAGGTTCCCATGAGTTGTCTTAGGGACCATAGCCCTTCCATTTGATTAAAAACTGGGTTTGGCCCCTTCTCCTCCTGCAACCCAGAACGGTTTCGACCTCAAATTCCTCATTTCCTTCGACAAGCAAGGGGGCTGGGGCTTCGGGTTTACGGTCAGGGAAGAGGTTAGTAATGGAGCGTTTTAAGAGAGAGACAGGAAATACGGGATGAATTCTTAAACTTCCCGGCAGGCTGAGCTCAAAGGCAACCGCATTAATCCTCTTCTTAACAGGAAATGGGCCAATGTACCTGGGTCCTAATTTCTTAGAGGGGCAGGCCAACTTTAAGTTTGCAGTAGAAAGCCACACGTTATCCCCTGGTTGCAGGTCAAGGTTACCTCTTATCAAAAAACCTTTTGTTATTTTCCTGGGCTTTAGTGATGGTTTCCTGCAAGAGTTGGTTGTTGGAGCTCCAGAAGTCCAGACGATCCTGTACTGCTGGGACTGAGGATTCCTGGGGAACATCAGGCAAAAAGGATGGGTGGAACCCATAATTAGCAAAAAAGGGGGTTTGTTTGATTGCAGAATGTATAGAGTTATTGTATGCAAACTCTGCTAACGGCAAGAGAGAGGCCCAATCATCCTGTGCGAAAGAAGAAAAACAGCGCAGATATTGCTCCAGAGTCTGGTTTGTCCTCTCTGTTTGCCCGTTCATCTGCGGATGATAGGCGGATGACAAACAGTGCTCAATGCCCAGAGCTTCACATATGGATTTCCAGAATCGGGATGTAAATTGAACCCCACGGTCAGAGGTGATGTTAGCAGGAATGCTGTGTAGGCGTACAACTTCTTTGATAAAGGAAGAGGCAGTTTCTGCTGCGGAAGGGGTACCTTTCAGAGGCACAAAGTGGGCCATCTTAGATAGCCGATCCACGATTACAAAAATGGTGGTAAACCCTTCGGAAGGGGGTAACTCGACAATAAAGTCCATAGTGATCATAGACCACAGTTTGTCAGGAACAGGAAGGGGTTCCAAATAGGCCCCAATTCTTAGACTTATTCCGGAGACATGTGGTGCAAGATTTAACATAGTCCCTGCAGTTCTGTAACAAAATGGGGCCACCAGAAGGAGCGAAGGACCAGAATTGAGGTCTTATAGGCTCCAAAATGCCCTGCCAAGGGGTGGTCATAGCACATATAAAGAACTGCCATTCGTAAGTGTTCCGGAACAAAAATTTGCTCACCGTGGTAGTAAAGTCCTTCCTTAAAACGAAGGTGGAGTTCCAGAGGTGGAGGATGGCTTTGGACTGCTGACTTAATTTGCGAGATGAGATCACTCTGTAACAAAAGAACATTTTTAGCAGGTAAAATGGTATCAGGTTCAGGAGGAGTCTCAGTGTCTTGGAACATATGGGAAAGAGCATCTGGCTTCCCGTTCTTAGACCCAGGCCGGTATGTAATATGGAAGCAGAATCTTGCAAAAAAGAGGGCCCATCTAGCCTGGCGGGGTCTTAGTCTCTTGGTTGTTCTTAAATACTCAAGATTCTTGTGATCGGTGAACACAAGAATAGGATGGGCTGCCCCTTCGAGAAGATAGCGCCATTCTTCCAGGGCAGACTTAATAGCGAGTAATTCCCGATCACCAACGTCGTAGTTCCTTTCTTGGTGAAGTAGGGATTTTGTCCCCTGTCGTTGCGACAATATGGCTCCCACAGCAATTTCGGAGGCATCAACCTCAAGAACATAGGGCAAAGCAGGATCAGGGTGTTTTTAGGATGGGTGCAGAAGTAAAAAGGCCCTTCAACTTTTCAAAAGCAACTTGGGCTTCTAAAGTCCATGTAAAGGTTGTGTGTGATCTGGTTAGTTGTGTAATAGGAGATATGATACCTGAAAACTTCTTGATGAATTTTCTGTAAAAGTTAGAGAATCCCACAAACCGTTGTACAGACTTTTTATCGGTTGGGGCTGGCCATTTAAGTACTGCAGAAACCTTTTGTGGGTCCATAGCAATCCCATCTGCGGAGATAACAAGACCCAGGAACTGAATGGTGGACTTCTCGAACTCACACTTTTCTGCTTTGCCATAAAGATGGTGTTTTACTTAGTCTGTCTAGTACCTTTTTAACATGGACCCGATGAGACTCAAGGGAAGCGGCCAACACTAGTATGTCGTCTAAGTAAATGATGATAAACACATCAAGAAAGTCCGGGAACACATCGTTCGCAAAGTGCTGGAAGGTGGCCAGTGCGTTACAAAGCCCAAAGGGCATCACCAGGTACTCAAAGTGCCCAAAACGGGGCCTAAAGGCTGTTTCCCACTCATCCCCTTCTCTGATTCTGATCAGGTTATACGCCCCTCTTAGATCCAGTTTGGAAAAAACACATGCTTCACGCAGTCTCTGAAACAACTTAGGGATGAGGGGTAGAGGGTATCGATTTTAAATGGTAACTTTATTTAAGTCCCGATAGTCGATACAAGGCCGGAGTGTGTGATCTTTCTTTTCAACAAAGAATATCCCTGCCCCGGCAGGGGAAGAAGAAGGCCGGATAAATCCCTTGTCAAGGTTCTCGTTGATATACTTCTGCAATTCCTCAAGTTCAAGTTCAGAAAGGGGGTAAATCCTACCAAAGGGTATCTCAGCACCAGGCAACAGTTCGATAGGACAGTCATATGGCCTGTGAGGAGGGAGAGTGTCGGCACTCTTCTTATTGAAAACGTCCAGATATTCATGATAGACGGAAGGCACAAGTTTAGCAGTCTCAGGGTCCACACTGATACCGAGGAATGGTTCACCTGGTCTGGGCGTAGGAGGAAAGCAGTGTTTCTTGCAATAATCAGAGGAGAAAGACAAGGGGTTGTCCTAGAATAACTGGGAATAGAGGGGATGTGATGACATCTAGACATAGGAGTTCCCGGTGCACAGAAACTGTGGAACAGGGAATAAGTGCAGTCTCTAGAGTGACGGGTCCTGATTTAATACCTGAACCGTCTGCTATGTGGACTAAAAAGCTGTTTTTCTTGGCGCACAGGGGCAGTTCATGCATAGTTGCGAATGAAGAGTCTACAAAACAGCTACAAGCCCCAGAATCCACAATGGCGGAAACAGTAAGGATCTTTCCTAAAAACTGGAGAGAAATGGGCAGTGAGGTGTGGTTCTGCCCCGGGCTTGGAGAGGCGACCATCTGGGATGGAGGAGAGGGTCCCCTACTGTGTCTTCGGGGACAAGACTGAAGAAAATGGCCTCTGTCGCCGCAGTAGAGGCAGAGTCTATTATGATAACGACGAGACCGCTCCTGTTGAGACAGAGGAGATCTCAGAAAACTGGCATGCAAAACTTTATTGGTGTTTTCCAGAATAACTGCGGAGGAGGCAGGTAAAGGAGGCTCAGAGTGAACAGGCAATAAGTGGGAATTCATTGCTCTTTCAGACTGTCTTTCCCACAGGCGGTGATCAATCTGTATAGCAAGAAGGATCAAGTCATTTAGGGAAGAGGGTGTATCCACCCTGGCTAGCTCATCCTTGATAGCTTCAGACAAGCTGAGACGAAAATGAAAACATAAGGCAGAATTGTCCCATTGGGTATCAGCGCTCCATAAGCGAAAGTTCGATACATAGTCCTCAACGGGCCTGGAGCCCTGTTGCAGGTGACTCAGAGTAGCTTTAGCTGTCTGATGCAAAAAAGGGTCAGCATATAGTTGAGCCATGCCAGCAAAAAAGGAGTTCACGGAAGCCAAGACAGGATCACGTTGCTCTCGAAGTCGGTGGGCCGAAGCCTGACGTTCATCCAGCAATAAGGAGATGAGGAATCCCACCTTAACTTGTTCCGTGGAGAAGGTGCGGGGTAGCAGAGAGAAGTAAAGTTCACAGGCATTTTGAAAGGTCCTGAATCTTTTACGATCTCCAGAGAAACGTTCAGGTAGGGGCACTCTTGGCTCAGGTGAGCAGGAAAGTTCAGCATGGTTACAAGTCATGGTTTGAGCAGCAGAATCCCTGATTCTTAAGTCCTCTGAGGTGGAAACCATGCTGGGTGCAGGCTGCAGTTGGTCGTAAAGCTGGACAAAATCCATATGTAACCTTTGCACCGTATGAGAGAGTGCGGTAACAGTCTGGCAGAGGGTTTGTAGCAGAGAGACCTCCCTTTCAGACTCCATCATTGGCTGATCGGTACTGTCACATACCTGATGGGAGACTGAGATGACGAGGTCGGCCTCTCTTGTATCTCCAGCCCTGGTACCGCTGGAGATGGAACAGAGGATACCAAGGGACAGGAGGAACACGAGTGCCTGCAGGTGAAGGTTCAGACAGCCGAGGCGGGTCATACGGAACCCGGGTCAGGTAATAGGCGGGCAGCAAGGTACCAAGCAGCAGGCAGTAGAAGCATCAAGTGGAAACCAAGATCAGAAACCGGTAGTCAGACAATAACAGAGTTCAGGATCAGGGTCAGGGCAAGCCGGGTTCAGCAACGGGAAGTAGGCAGGAGAACAGCAAAAATTCCGGGTGTCAGGGTACTAGCTGAAGACCGATCAGCAAGAGTCTGGTGTCAGGGCACTTTTTTATATAGGCAGTCTGGCGCCAATTGGCACTAGGGGCGCGTACCTGCGCGTGCACGCCATCCTTCGCGTGCACGATGTTTGTTGCGCGTGCGCATGTGCATTGGCGCACCAAGCGTCTCCGGGCGCCGTGTGCACGCGCATGCGCCAAAGCGCGCCTTGAACATAGGGTCACAGTTCTCTTACAATATATATATATATATATATATATATACACACACACACACAAAACTGTTAATACTAACCAAAAATTGTGTATTGAGTGTTATGTACTCATATAACCATGTATGTATAGATTTTTGATGTACTTATACAGATAACACATTATGGGCCAGATTCAGGTAGAGTTAGGCTGGAGTATCAGTGATACGCCAGCATAACTCTCACTTTGAGCTGGCGTTTCTGTTTTCTGTAAGCAGAAAACAAGAAACGCCGGGTTGGAGTTCCTATACGAGCGGCGTAATTGTATTTCGCCGTCGTATCGGAACTGCAATTTTAAAAATGGCGCTTGGGGCGTTCGCGCTGATTAACGCCGAGAATATGTTAATCAGCGAGAATCGGCAATTCACGATTGTACTCGGGCCCGACGCAGTGACTTTACGACGTTTCCGTAAGCGATACGCGGCGTAAAGAAAAACATGCCCCCTAGGTGGAGTATCCTATGTTAAGTATGGGCGTCGTCATCGCGTCAAATTAAAAAATGTTTGTGTCGTTTGCGTAAAACGTCCGTGAATAGGGATTGACATCATTGACGTTTACTGACAGAATTTGGAGCATGCGCACTGACAGTCGACGCATGTGCAGTACGTTCGCCGCGGGATGGCGCCTAGTTTAAATAATACACGCCCCCTACCCGCCCAATTTGAATTCCCCCGGCTCATTTTCGCTATGCCGCCACAACTTTAGGAGCAAGTGCTATGTGAAAAACAAGACTTGCTCCTAAAGTTTCGGCGGAGTAACGTAAATGAGAAACGTTACTCCAAAATAAAGATTCGCTCTCCTACCTGAATCTGGCCCTATGTGTTTTTTGTATACATTTTAATAGATCGAATTGTCTGTGCTCCTGAGGAAGCGTTATCTGTAACGCGTAACATGTAGAGCGAGCCCTCCTGTTCCTCTGGACCCTTCCACCTGGTTACACATCGCACAGCTAACTCTAAAAATTATGCTCTGAGCCGTTTATGGTAGAATTGTATCATGATAGTGATAACCTGTGTGGACCACTTATTTATTTAATTTCTTTGATTTTACATTTGTAACTGTTTTTATGACATTTCTATAAAATAAATTCACTCAGTATCTTACTATATGTACTGTGTGCCTTCAAAGTCCAAAAAACACTAGTCTTTAGCCAATCTACATGTATGTATAGCACTGCATCCAATGGGAGAAATACCTAGGACCTCCCAAACAATTGTGGTGGCATGATAGAAACCTCTTGACAGGTGACCTTAATCCTAGCAGATGACTAGTTGTTAGAAATTAATCCGCGCTAGGACTGGGGATATGAGCTGCTGCCTTCTGTTTAATCTCTCAAAGAGAGGTGGTGTGTTAAAATAATTTTTAGGTTCAGATAATTGGCGCTGCTGTGTAAATGTGATCTGTATATCTCGTGTCGGGTACTTGTAGCAGATGGGTTTATTTGAAACAAAATTCCCCGCTTCATCAAGTGATCCCTTATTTCTGATAATCCCTCAAGGGGATAAGGGTGTTTATTTGTGTCCTGTGTGATCCTAATGGTGAGTGGCTATGGAATTGGTGGTTGTGAGGCCTTCTATTTGTATTTGATAACATTTCAAAAGTATCTTAATGAAAGTTTAGTGTTGACAACTCGGTTAGTGGTATCACTCCAAAATGCAATGTTAAGATAGATAGTGCTGTATGTATCAAACAAGCTATATAACAATATAGGTCAAACGTGATATCAGAAAATATCAAAAAATAACTTGTATTGGGTTTGTGCTTCTGTGTACCCTTAGGTTTCTGAGGTCCAGTGCATGTGATCAATGGTCACTGAAATGAGCAAGTGTCGCTCTATTAAATAGTGTGATCATCCAAAAAATATAAAAGTGACAATAAATTAATAAGTGATTGAATATGATAAAAGGTTTTTGATAATAATATACAATAAAGGCCCAAAAAGAAGTCCCTGTTACAGTGGTCAACTTAAGTGCTATTTACAATAGACACTAAGTTTCTCTGTTCTAAGAAGTGGAGTTTGCTACTCAATATCTTCCAGTACGATGCAATAAATTAACATCCATATATTAATGTATAACATCAGTGACGTGGTGGGTAAAATCCAGTTGAACAGCTGTGTGGTCATCTGCGGTATAAATAACAGGTATTGGACTGCAGATGATAGTGAAGATTCCAGTTATCCCCCCACATGTGTCCCCACTTACCAGATTGTTGTCCCCACGAAGGGGGTATGGAGCCTTGGGGATCAGTGGGTAGTAGCTGTTGTTTACCAACCTCTATGCGTAGTAGGTCATTCACGGCACTTGATGAGTTCAGTTGTTGCACGTGTTGGATCAATCGCCGTGCGTGGTGATTTCTAGGATATATCCAATAACTCCAAAAAAAGGGTTGTGGTGATCATAAGGAGGCAAGAAGACAAGAAATCCTCATGGTGTAGTATTTCCTGGTATTTATTTAAAAAACCGTTTCCCAATTGGGACAACAATGTGTAAAATAAAAGAGGAAAAGAACATAAAATTGAAAAATGAAAGCTGCTGCACCGCAGCTTAACAAAAAGTCCCGTGTGCTGAGCTGTACCAGTCGGGTTATGGGAGCCTCTGTGTTCGCTATCCGTGTGGAGCGTGCCGCTGTTTGCGTTCCACTTCTGAGCTCGTCCCAACCCGGATGTCCTTGCTGGTCTAAGCTGAGCGTAACGGAGCGCGTGACGTAAGAGCGTAAGGTCACCTGACCGGTTTCATCTATGGACGTTTTCAAAGGTGATATCCGCCCTTCTCGTCACTCATTGATATAATGCAAGCGTCATGCGTGGTCCGCCTTTCTGGGAGTGTTTAGATACCCCTGGGCGTGTGGTTACAATTCCCTTGTGCATATTTATATGGTATCTAATTAGCATAATACGTGGGTTAAGAAGGTACATTTAAGTCAGATGTACAGACTGTTTAAAAGGGACATTTTCCTATGTAGTCAGGACTTTGACAAGATACAGTATTTCCCTTGTGAATTTGGAGCCGCGGATCTCAAATGTCGCTTGTACCATTGTGTTTAGGCATCCCTAGTTGTAATATTTTTAGATGCAGAGCTAAACAACAATAAAAATAAGAGTTAAAAATTAGAAATATAATTAAAATCTGTATATAAAGTAGAGGGTATATATATATGTATAGTGAGTGAACATTACCCCTTCTGAGGATTACTATATGCGCTACTTTCAAGCGCCTCTATAGTAATTATGTGTTCATGTACACCTAAGATATCTGGTGTTGGGAGAAGAGGTTGCTTCTGTGGATGGTATAGCTTTACTAGGTTGGTATGTAAGAACTTGTGCTTATATTAATGTACTTGTATATCTGCAAGTTAAACCTTTTTTCTTTTTTCTTTTAGGGGAGGAGTTAAATTCTGATCTTCATTTTTCTGGTGGTCTTCTCATCATTGTTTTAGTTGGTAGAGTGTATAAGCCTTTTATGGGAATTATGCTATGACTTTTCTTTATTTGATTTATGTATCCTAAGTTTTATTTTAGGTGCGATTTGAACATCTGTGGGAGGTAGTTGACATCTGCAGGAAGGTGATCTCATTAATGATGAAAATCTATTGATTGGTTATGAAACAGTTAAGGTCTATGTCCAAATTCATCCCTTTTGGTGCTAGGGATCCTAATCGATGGATCCATTCGGTTTCGTTTTGTGATATTTGGATCTTCTTATTTCCTCCTCTCCAATGATCGGTAACCATATCGATCCCATAGAATGTCATCTGTGATGGGTCTTTGTGATGGTGTTGATCAAAGTGTCTAGATAGACTATGGTCCGGGAATCCCTTTTGGATGTTTTTTATGTGTTCCCTTATGCGAACCTTGAGGGGCCTGGTGGTCCTGCCTACGTACTGCATCTTACAGGGACATTCAATCACATAAGTGACATGGGTACTGTTGCACGTGATAAATTTTTTGATTTCAAAGTTCCTGTGATTCGTACTTGATGAAAAGCCTAAGCGTCTTCTGTTTTCTTTTTTGCTTTTTTTGCACGGTAGGCAGCGTTGGCATCTGTAGAAACCTTTCAGTTCCGGACATATTTCCACTTTTCTTGGCGGGTTCACTACATTGTGGACTAGAAAATTCCTTAGTGATGGAGCTCTTCGGTAAATCAGAGTGGGTCTATTTGGGAGAATGTCAGCAAGTGTTCTGTCTTCTTTTAGGATAGGCCAATACTTTTTCAGAATTTTTTCCAATTGTTTGTATTGTGTACTATAGCCTGTGATGAATGGAACATCATCTCTTTTCTTGCTTGGTTTCACCGGTTTAGGTTCTAATAAGGTTTGCCTTTCCATGTTTCGGACCTTCTCTTTGAGCTTAGTTAGTGGTAACTGCTGGTAACCTTTCTCTTTAAATCTTTTGATGAGAACTTCTGATTGTATTTCGAAATCTTCCTGCTTGTGACAGTTTCGTCTTACTCTTAGTAGTTGTCCTTTGGGTATATTGGATACCCATTTAGGATGATGACAACTGGTTGTGGGTATGTACCCATTTCTGTCCGTCTTTTTAAAAAAGGTTTTAGTACAAAGTTGGTTTTCACTCTTGAAGATTTCCACATCCAGATATTCTACCGTGCTGTTGTTCCATTTCCCAGTGAATCTTATGTCGTAGATATTGTCATTTAATGTATTTAGAAAGATTTCTAATGCCTCAAGAGTGCCCTCCCATAAGATGAAGATGTCATCTATATATCTTCTATACATTCTCAGTTGTTTGATGTGGCTGTTGTAAATGTATCTCTGTTCCCGCATGTCCATGAAGAGGTTTGCCACGCTGGGGGCATAGCGGGCCCCCATAGCTACCCCTCTAGTTTGCACATAGTATTGGCTATTATACTAGAAATAGTTGTGACTCATAGCCATTTGGAGACCTTCTAGGATGTAGGAGATTTGTTCTTGTTTGTAATCTGATAGCTCATGTAGTGCTTTTTCCACTGCGTGTAGGCCATCTTGTTGTTTGATGCTGGTATATAGAGCCTCTACATCTATGGTGACTAGTATACAGTTACTTACATTGTTGTGAGCTTGTAATTAATTAATGAGTTGAGTGCTGTCTTTTAAATACGATCTTCCCTGTCTTACCAGGGGTTTCAGAAAACGGTCCAGATATTCCCCCAGTCTTGAAAAAACGGAATGGATACCGCTTATGATGGGCCTGCCTGGCGGGTTTACCTCCTTCTTGTGTATTTTCGGTACCTGGTACATTATTGGTGTTTTGGTAGATTCTGCTACCAGGTATTCAGCCTCTCGTTTATTCAGAATGTTCATATGAATTCCTTTCTGTACATATTCTCGTAGTGCTTTTTCATATTTCCATTTCGGGTTCCCCTTTAGTTTCTTGTAGGTATCCTCTGCTTGTAATAAATTTTCCATTTCCTGTGTGTAATCTTTAATGTTTAAAATCACCAGCCCTCCCCCTTTGTCTGCTGGTCTGAAGACCACGCCCTTTTTCTTAGATAGTTCTTTAATCGTTCTCCATACTTGTTGTGCTTGTTTATTTCTTTTGTTTTTGATATGTTGTATATCTTGTTCGACCATCTTTCTGAATGCTGTAATACATTGGTTCCCTTTAGTTTGGGGGTTATATAATGAATTATTTTTCAAATTAGTCTGTTTGTAATGTGAATTTTCTGGGATGGTGTCATACGGGTTAAGAGCAAAGTGTTTTTTCAAATTTAGTTTCCTGAGGAATTTTTGTAGATCTATATAAGTCTCAAAGTGATCCAGATTTTTTTCAGGGGCATACTTTAACCCCAAATCCAGAACCTTCAGTTCTTCCTGTGTGAAGGTGACATCGCTAAGATTGTAAATTCCTTTACCTAGTGTTCTCTCTGTCTTTTTCTTCTTCCCCCCTCTCTTCCCTCTGGGCCTTCGGTTCTTTCTCTATGCCATTGTTCCAGTTGCGCATTCCTCCCCCATTCCGGGGTTCTCACTATTCTCCTGTGTTCCTCTATACCTTGTTGTCGTTGTGGTTGATCTCTCAAATCTTGACCTCTTTGGGGTTCTCTCGGTGTGCCATGTTCTCGATTGGGTTCTCTCTGTCTCCATGTATGCGGTCTCCAGTTGGGGTTCCTGTTGGTGGGTCTGGCCTGTCCCCTGCCCGGTGGCCTGTTTTGATATCCGGCCCTGTGAAAACCCCTATTGTCTGTTGGGATAAATCTTTCCGTAGTTCTGGAGTGATTGCACCCCCCATTTTCTCTCCTAGGGTAGGTTCTGTCCCTTCTGTCCCATTCTGACCTGTATATATTGGATTCTCTTGTACCTCTTTCCGTATGTTGTTCGTGTGTGTTCGTGGGTCTTCACCTGCCTCTTCGATTGTTCATGCCCTGTGGTGTTTGATATTCCCTGGTAGGAGAAATATCAAATCTTAATCTTGGGCGTGTGGGTGGTTCCTCCTCGTCTGGTTCTTCAGAGTCTGTATCTGAGCTATCTTCGATACACATGTCATCTGACCATGGGGTTTGTTCTTCCTCATTCTGCCACTTGTATACCTTACTGTTTTTATAATCCGTAACATCCCTTTTGAATTTTTTCTGTTTTTTAATTTGAACTTCAGTATCGTACTTTTTTATGGTATCCTGTAACTGTATATCTTGTTCTTTATATTCCGTTTTGTCTGCAAAGGGCAATAATAGATTTTTTAATTCCACTATGTGGGCTTCTATGCCCCTCAGTTTGAATTGTCTTCTTTTAATGATGGTCTGTAGGAGGTCTCCCTCACATTTATTGAAGAACTGATACCATTTCTCCATAAGGGCAGGTTCTGTAAGGTGGTCATTGGGCTGGACACTCAGGTGTGAGTACACTGTGAGTGTGAGTGTGAGTACACTCTGCAGACATGGACATTTTTGGGTATATGATTAACTGAAATGTTGATGTAGGTGGAATTTTCAACCAGGAACAGGTTAGCATAAAGCAAGATATGGATGGCCTTTTTAGACAATTAAAACATACTCTAGAGAAACAACTAAGAGTATGGTGGGACATAGCAACTCTGGAAACCTATGTCAGGGAGAAGATTACACCAAGGAGGCTAAGGTGGGATGTCCAGCCCAATGACCACCTTACAGAACCTGCCCTTATGGAGAAATGGTATCAGTTCTTCAATAAATGTGAGGGAGACCTCCTACAGACCATCATTAAAAGAAGACAATTCAAACTGAGGGGCATAGAAGCCCACATAGTGGAATTAAAAAATCTATTATTGCCCTTTGCAGACAAAACGGAATATAAAGAACAAGATATACAGTTACAGGATACCATAAAAAAGTACGATACTGAAGTTCAAATTAAAAAACAGAAAAAATTCAAAAGGGATGTTACGGATTATAAAAACAGTAAGGTATACAAGTGGCAGAATGAGGAAGAACAAATCCCATGGTCAGATGACCTGTGTATCGAAGATAGCTCAGATACAGACTCTGAAGAACCAGACGAGGAGGAACCACCCACATGCCCAAGATTAAGATTTGATATTTCTCCTACCAGGGAATATCAAACACCACAGGGCATGAACAATTGAAGAGGCAGGCGAAGACCCACGAACACACACGAACAACATACGGAAAGAGGTACAAGAGAATCCAATATATACAGGTCAGAATGGGACAGAAGGGTCAGAACCTACCCTAGGAGAGAAAATGGGGGGCGCAATCACTCCAGAACTACGGAAAGATTTATCCCAACAGACAATAGGGGTTTTCACAGGGCCGGATATTAAAACAGGCCACCGGGCAGGGGACAGGCCAGACCCACCAACAGGAACCCCAACTGGAGACCGCATACATGGAGACAGAGAGAACCCAATCGAGAACATGGCACACCGAGAGAACCCCAAAGAGGTCAAGATTTGAGAGATCAACCACAACGACAACAAGGTATAGAGGAACACAGGAGAATAGTGAGAACCCCGGAATGGGGGAGGAATGCGCAACTGGAACAATGGCATACAGAAAGAACCGAAGGCCCAGAGGGAAGAGAGGGGGGAAGAAGAAAAAGACAGAGAGAACACTAGGTAAAGGAATTTACAATCTTAGCGATGTCACCTTCACACAGGAAGAACTGAAGGTTCTGGATTTGGGGTTAAAGTATGCCCCTGAAAAAAATCTGGATCACTTTGAGACTTATATAGATCTACAAAAATTCCTCAGGAAACTAAATTTGAAAAAACACTTTGCTCTTAACCCGAATGACACCATCCCAGAAAATTCACATTACAAACAGACTAATTTGAAAAATAATTCATTATATAACCCCCAAACTAAAGGGAACCAATGTATTACAGCATTCAGAAAGATGGTCGAACAAGATATACAACATATCAAAAACAAAAGAAATAAACAAGCACAACAAGTATGGAGAACGATTAAAGAACTATCTAAGAAAAAGGGCGTGGTCTTCAGACCAGCAGACAAAGGGGGAGGGCTGGTGATTTTAAACATTAAATATTACACACAGGAAATGGAAAATTTATTACAAGCAGAGGATACCTACAAGAAACTAAAGGGGAACCCGAAATGGAAATATGAAAAAGCACTACGAGAATATGTACAGAAAGGAATTCATATGAACATTCTGAATAAACGAGAGGCTGAATACCTGGTAGCAGAATCTACCAAAACACCAATAATGTACCAGGTACCGAAAATACACAAGAAGGAGGTAAACCCGCCAGGCAGGCCCATCATAAGCGGTATCCATTCCGTTTTTTCAAGACTGGGGGAATATCTGGACCGTTTTCTGAAACCCCTGGTAAGACAGGGAAGATCGTATTTAAAAGACAGCACTCAACTCATTAATGAATTACAAGCTCACAACAATGTAAGTAACTGTATACTAGTCACCATAGATGTAGAGGCTCTATATACCAGCATCAAACAACAAGATGGCCTACACGCAGTGGAAAAAGCACTACATGAGCTATCAGATTACAAACAAGAACAAATCTCCTACATCCTAGAAGGTCTCCAAATGGCTATGAGTCACAACTATTTCTGGTATAATAGCCAATACTATGTGCAAACTAGAGGGGTAGCTATGGGGGCCCGCTATGCCCCCAGCGTGGCAAACCTCTTCATGGACATGTGGGAACAGAGATACATTTACAACAGCCACATCAAACAACTGAGAATGTATAGAAGATATATAGATGACATCTTCATCTTATGGGAGGGCACTCTTGAGGCATTAGAAATCTTTCTAAATACATTAAATGACAATATCTACGACATAAGATTCACTGGGAAATGGAACAACAGCACGGTAGAATATCTGGATGTGGAAATCTTCAAGAGCGAAAACCAACTTTGTACTAAAACCTTTTTTAAAAAGACGGACAGAAATGGGTACATACCCACAACCAGTTGTCATCATCCTAAATGGGTATCCAATATACCCAAAGGACAACTACTAAGAGTAAGACGAAACTGTCACAAGCAGGAAGATTTCCAAATACAATCAGAAGTTCTCATCAAAAGATTTAAAGAGAAAGGTTACCAGCAGTTACCACTAACTAAGCTCAAAGAGAAGGTCCGAAACATGGAAAGGCAAACCTTATTAGAACCTAAACCGGTGAAACCAAGCAAGAAAAGAGATGATGTTCCATTCATCACAGGCTATAGTACACAATACAAACAATTGGAAAAAATTCTGAAAAAGTATTGGCCTATCCTAAAAGAAGACAGAACACTTGCTGACATTCTCCCAAATAGACCCACTCTGATTTACCGAAGAGCTCCATCACTAAGGAATTTTCTAGTCCACAATGTAGTGAACCCGCCAAGAAAAGTGGAAATATGTCCGGAACTGAAAGGTTTCTACAGATGCCAACGCTGCCTACCGTGCAAAAAAAGCAAAAAAGAAAACAGAAGACGCTTAGGCTTTTCATCAAGTACGAATCACAGGAACTTTGAAATCAAAAAATGTATCACGTGCAACAGTACCCATGTCACTTATGTGATTGAATGTCCCTGTAAGATGCAGTACGTAGGCAGGACCACCAGGCCCCTCAAGGTTCGCATAAGGGAACACATAAAAAACATCCGAAAGGGATTCCCGGACCATAGTCTATCTAGACACTTTGATCAACACCATCACAAAGACCCATCACAGATGACATTCTATGGGATCGATATGGTTACCGATCATTGGAGAGGAGGAAATAAGAAGATCCAAATATCACAAAACGAAACCAAATGGATCCATCGATTAGGATCCCTAGCACCAAAAGGGATGAATTTGGACATAGACCTTAACTGTTTCATAACCAATCAATAGATTTTCATCATTAATGAGATCACCTTCCTGCAGATGTCAACTACCTCCCACAGATGTTCAAATCACACCTAAAATAAAACTTAGGATACATAAATCAAATAAAGAAAAGTCATAGCATAATTCCCATAAAAGGCTTATACACTCTACCAACTAAAACAATGATGAGAAGACCACCAGAAAAATGAAGATCAGAATTTAACTCCTCCCCTAAAAGAAAAAAAGAAAAAAGGTTTAATTGCAGATATACAAGTACATTAATATAAGCACAAGTTCTTACTGTACATACCAACCTAGTAAAGCTATACCATCCAATATAACTTACACACAGAAGCAACCTCTTCTCCCAACACCAGATATCTTAGGTGTACATGAACACATAATTACTATAGAGGCACTTGAAAGTAGCGCATATAGTAATCCTCAGAAGGGGTAATGTCCACTCACTATACATATATATATACCCTCTACTTTATATACAGATTTTAATTATATTTCTAATTTTTAACTCTTATTTTTATTGTTGTTTAGCTCTGCATCTAAAAATATTACAACTAGGGATGCCTAAACACAATGGTACAAGCGACATTTGAGATCCGCGGCTCCAAATTCACAAGGGAAATATCTTGTCAAAGTCCTGACTACATAGGAAAATATCCCTTTATAAACAGTCTGTACATCTGACTTAAATGTACCTTCTTAACCCACGTATTATGCTAATTAGATACCATATAAATATGCACAAGGGAATTGTAACCACACGCCCAGGGGTATCCCGATTCGATAGTGGGATCTAAACACTCCCAGAAAGGCGGACCACGCATGACGCTTGCATTATATCAATGAGTGATGAGAAGGGCGGATATCACCTTTGAAAACGTCCATAGACGAAACCGGTCAGGTGACCTTACGCTCTTACGTCACGCGCTCCGTTACGCTCAGCTTAGACCAGCAAGGACATCCGGGTTGGGACGCTCTCAGAAGTGGAACGCAAACAGCGGCACGCTCCACACGGATAGCGAACACAGAGGCTCCCATAACCCGACTGGTACAGCTCAGCACACGGGACTTTTTGTTAAGCTGCGGTGCAGCAGCTTTCATTTTTCAATTTTATGTTCTTTTCCTCTTTTAATTTTACACATTGTTGTCCCAATTGGGAAACGTTTTTTTAAATAAATACCAGGAAATACTACACCATGAGGATTTCTTGTCTTCTTGCCTCCTTATGATCACCACAACCCTTTTTTTGGAGTTATTGGATATATCCTAGGAATCACCACGCACGGCGATTGATCCAACACGTGCAACAACTGAACTCATCAAGTGCCGTGAATGACCTACTACGCATAGAGGTTGGTAAACAACAGCTACTACCCACTGATCCCCAAGGCTCCATACCCCCTTCGTGGGGACAACAATCTGGTAAGTGGGGACACATGTGGGGGGATAACTGGAATCTCCACTATCATCTGCAGTCCAATACCTGTTATTTATACCGCAGATGACCACACAGCTGTTCAACTGGATTTTACCCACCACGTCACTGATGTTATACATTAATATATGGATGTTAATTTATTGCATCGTTGTCAGGAAAGGTTCCATCCGCTGGTGCTATTTATATTCTTTCTTGCAGTGCTGCGTCCCACCAGCAGGGGTCTCCTGGCAGTTCAGAGCTGTCAGGGGAACTTCCCCCTGCTGGTATATCACCTTTGGGACGCAGTACTGACCTCCACCAGCGGATGGACCCTGGCAGTGTGGAGCACCTGGCCCTTGCTACGTTCAGGTGTGACCTGAACACAATTAACACGCCCTATATATACCCGGCAGGTTCAAACAGAACTTGCCTTGGTATCCGTCTATCAACCCGACCCTGTGCCTGTTATCTGGACCCTGTACCTGTTATCTGGACCCTGTACCTGTTATCTGGACCCTGTACCTGCTGTCTCCCTCCTGGACTCCTGATCCCTCCTGATCCATCCTGATCCGTCCTGATCCGTCCTGATCCGTCCTGATCCGTCCTGATCCATCCTGACCTGATCCCTCTCCTGGACTTTCCCTTCCTATTCATTCCCCGTCCGCAGCTACTTCCTGATCCCCCGTGTATGACCTCGGCCTGGCCTGTTTACGATTCCGGTATTTCCCTTGCTGTACATATTGTCTTTAGTGTTATTTGTGTCACTGTGGATCTTTTGTTTGTTGCACTGTGCTTGTTGAAGGTGGTGGGGTGTTACCCCCTCTTCTTAAATAAATCACCCTTTTACCTATATCTGTTTGGATTCCTCTTTTGCAATCACACAGTACTGGTCTATTTCTAATCACTGACAGTATACCAAGGCCATCCTAGACCAGACGTGCTTGCATTTAAGGAACCACCCCGTTGTTGTGCGTTTTTCTGAAGCATGGATTTCAATGAAATCTGTTACTTTTCCCTACTGGCTGAGGAGGATAGGGAGTAGTTTGTCGCCAGGTTTTTGAGGGGTGGACAAGGGATCAGCTGATGGAAACCATCCGATCAGCTCATTCTTTGGTGGATCGGGGCTATATGTCTTTTGACGATATTCACTCACTGATTCAGTTATGTGTTGAATTGGCTCCGTTTGTTATTCCTGATGGTGGTGATGACTTCTCTCCCCCTTCAGTCCTGACCAAGTTGAATCCCTGGTATGGTTGATGGAGGATGATCCAGCCTCCTTTGATGAACACTATTGCTCTTGTTCCCAGCAGAAGTTATCTGAATGCATTAGTTCAGTGCAGTCCTTGATTAAACAAGGTGTGTGTGAACCAGCCTTTGTTCAACCTGTGCTGCAGGCATGGTCAGATCTCCTGATCCCAGCCAAGCCACTGCATCCCAACCCTGCCATTAACCATTTACCTTCCCAAGGATCTAGCCGTCCATTGCCAATGACAACCTCAGCTATAGCCCAGTTAATTCCGCTTCCTACCAAGTATTATTACCCAGTCTCTACTTGTTGTACCTACCCTGCCTTTAATCCACCTGTAACTCCTCCACAAAAACCTCCTCCAGTCACCATCCCTGCGTCTCTGCCATATTCCAATCCTTCCTCCTACTTTATTCCATCCTCGTCATACATCACTTCTGTTAGTAAACCTGCAGTGTCTAAAACTAAAAAGAAACGGAAGTACTTCCCAACCCATACCATCGTGCCAGTTACCCAGCCTGTCCCGGTGCCCTCTGCGCAACCCGTTCCAGTGCCATCTGTTCCTGTGCCAGCCTGCCACCCTGGTGTTCCTGTGCCAGCTTGCCACCCTGGTGTTCCTGTGCCAGCTTGCCACCCTGGTGTTCCTGTGCCAGCTTGCCACCCTGATGTTCCTGTGCCAGCTTGCCACCCTGGTGTTCCTGTGCCAGCCTGCCACCCTGGTGTTCCTGTGCCAGCCTGCCACCCTGGTGTTCCTGTGCCAGCCTGCCACCCTGGTGTTCCTGTGCCAGCCTGCCACCCTGGTGTTCCTGTGCCAGCCTGCCACCCTGGTGTTCCTGTGCCAGCTTTCCAGTCCGCTGCCCAGCTTGACGACTTCCAGTCCGCCGCCCAGCTTGACGACTTCCAGTCCGCCGCCCAGCTTGACGACTTCCAGTCCGCCGCCCAGCTTGATGACTTCCAGTCCGCTGCCCAGCCTGATGACTTCCAGTCCGCTGCCCAGCCTGATGACTTCCAGTCCGCTGCCCAGCCTGATGACTTCCAGTCCGCTGCCCAGCCTGATGACTTCCAGTCCGCTGCCCAGCCTGATGACTTCCAGTCCGCTGCCCAGCCTGATGACTTCCAGTCCGCTGCCCAGCCTGATGACTTCCAGTCCGCTGCCCAGCTTGATGACTCCCAGTCCGCTGCCCAGCCTGATGACTTCCAGTCCGCTGCCCAGCTTGATGACTTCCAGTCCGCTGCCCAGCTTGATGACTTCCAGTCCGCTGCCCAGCCTGATGACTTCCAGTCCGCTGCCCAGCCTGATGACTTCCAGTCCGCTGCCCAGCCTGATGACTTCCAGTCCGCTGCCCAGCCTGATGACTTCCAGTCCGCTGCCCAGCCTGATGACTTCCAGTCCGCTGCCCAGCCTGATGACTTCCAGTCCGCTGCCCAGCCTGATGACTTCCAGTCCGCTGCCCAGCTTGATGACTTCCAGTCCGCTGCCCAGCTTGATGACTTCCAGTCCGCCGCCCAGGTTGATGACTTCCAGGTTGATGACTTCCAGGTTGATGACTTCCAGGTTGATGACTTCCAGGTTGATGTCTTCCAGTCTGCTGCCCAGCTTGATGACTTCCAGTTTGCCGCCCATGTTGATGACTTCCAGTCTGCCGCCCAGGTTGATGACTTCCAGTCTGCCGCCCAGGTTGATGACTTCCAGTCTGCCGCCCAGGTTGATGACTTCCAGTCTGCCGCCCATGTTGATGACTTCCAGTCTGCTGCCCATGTTGATGACTTCCAGTCTGCTGCCCATGTTGATGACTTCCAGTCTGCTGCCCATGTTGATGACTTCCAGTCTGCTGCCCAGGTTGATGACTTCCAGTCTGCTGCCCAGGTTGATGACTTCCAGTCTGCTGCCCAGGTTGATGACTTCCAGTCTGCTGCCCAGGTTGATGACTTCCAGTCTGCTGCCCAGCTTGATGACTTCCAGTCTGCCGCCCAGGTTGATGACTTCCAGGTTGATGCCGCCCAGGTTGATGACTTCCAGTCTGCTGCCCAGGTTGATGACTTCCCGTCTGCTGCCCAGGTTGATGACTTCCAGTCTGCTGCCCAGCTTGATGACTTCCAGTCTGCTGCCCAGCTTGATGACTTCCAGTCTGCTGCCCAGCTTGATGACTTCCAGTCTGCCGCCCAGGTTGATGACTTCCAGGTTGATGCCGCCCAGGTTGATGACTTCCAGTCTGCTGCCCAGGTTGATGACTTCCCGTCTGCTGCCCAGGTTGATGACTTCCAGTCTGCTGCCCAGGTTGATGACTTCCAGTCTGCTGCCCAGGTTGATGACTTCCAGTCTGCTGCCCAGGTTGATGACTTCCAGTCTGCTGCCCAGGTTGATGACTTCCAGCCCGCTGCCCAGGTTGATGACTTCCAGCCCGCTGCCCAGGTTGATGACTTCCAGGTTGATGCCGCCCAGGTTGATGACTTCCCGTCTGCTGCCCAGGTTGATGACTTCCAGTCTGCTGCCCAGGTTGATGACTTCCAGTCTGCTGCCCAGGTTGATGACTTCCAGTCTGCCGCCCAGGTTGATGACTTCCAGTCTGCCGCCCAGGTTGATGACTTCCAGTCTGCCGCCCAGGTTGATGACTTCCAGGTTGATGACTTCCAGTCTGCTGCCCAGCTCGATGACCCGGAGCCTGCTGCCCAGCTCGATGACCCAGAGCCTGCTGCCCAGCTCGATGAGCCTGCTGCCCAGCTCGATGACCCGGAGCCTGCTGCCCAGCTCGATGACCCGGAGCCTGCTGCCCAGCTCGATGACCCGGAGCCTGCTGCCCAGCTCGATGACCCGGAGCCTGCTGCCCAGCTCGATGACCCGGAGCCTGCTGCCCAGCTCGATGACCCGGAGCCTGCTGCCCAGCTCGATGACCCGGAGCCTGCTGCCCAGCTCGATGACCCGGAGCCTGCTGCCCAGCTCGATGACCCGGAGCCTGTCGCCCAGCTCGATGACCCGGAGCCTGCTGCCCAGCTCGATGACCCGGAGCCTCCCATTGCCCAGTTAGTCACCCTGGACTCTTCCCGGCAACGGATAGTTAGAGCGTCCGGAGGCCGCTCCTTTGAGGGGGGGTACTGTCAGGAAAGGTTCCATCCGCTGGTGCTATTTATATTCTTTCTTGCAGTGCTGCGTCCCACCAGCAGGGGTCTCCTGGCAGTTCAGAGCTGTCAGGGGAACTTCCCCCTGCTGGTATATCACCTTTGGGACGCAGTACTGACCTCCACCAGCGGATGGACCCTGGCAGTGTGGAGCACCTGGCCCTTGCTACGTTCAGGTGTGACCTGAACACAATTAACACGCCCTATATATACCCGGCAGGTTCAAACAGAACTTGCCTTGGTATCCGTCTATCAACCCGACCCTGTGCCTGTTATCTGGACCCTGTACCTGTTATCTGGACCCTGTACCTGTTATCTGGACCCTGTACCTGCTGTCTCCCTCCTGGACTCCTGATCCCTCCTGATCCATCCTGATCCGTCCTGATCCGTCCTGATCCGTCCTGATCCGTCCTGATCCATCCTGACCTGATCCCTCTCCTGGACTTTCCCTTCCTATTCATTCCCCGTCCGCAGCTACTTCCTGATCCCCCGTGTATGACCTCGGCCTGGCCTGTTTACGATTCCGGTATTTCCCTTGCTGTACATATTGTCTTTAGTGTTATTTGTGTCACTGTGGATCTTTTGTTTGTTGCACTGTGCTTGTTGAAGGTGGTGGGGTGTTACCCCCTCTTCTTAAATAAATCACCCTTTTACCTATATCTGTTTGGATTCCTCTTTTGCAATCACACAGTACTGGTCTATTTCTAATCACTGACAATCGTACTGGAAGATATTGAGTAGCAAACTCCACTTCTTAGAACAGAGACACTTAGTGTCTATTGTAAATAGCACTTAAGTTGACCACTGTAACAGGGACTTCTTTTTGGGCCTTTATTGTATATTATTATCAATAACCTTTTATCATATTCAATCACTTATTAATTTATTGTCACTTTTATATTTTTTGGATGATCACACTATTTAATAGAGCGACACTTGCTCATTTCAGTGACCATTGATCACATGCACTGGACCTCAGAAACCTAAGGGTACACAGAAGCACAAACCCAATACAAGTTATTTTTTGATATTTTCTGATATCACGTTTGACCTATATTGTTATATAGCTTGTTTGATACATACAGCACTATCTATCTTAACATTGCATTTTGGAGTGATACCACTAACCGAGTTGTCAACACTAAACTTTCATTAAGATATTTTTGAAACTTTATCAAATACAAATAGAAGGCCTCACAACCACCAATTCCATAGCCACTCACCATTAGGATCACACAGGACACAAATAAACACCCTTATCCCCTTGAGGGATTATCAGAAATAAGGGATCACTTGATGAAGCGGGGAGTTTTGTTTCAAATAAACCC
The DNA here is from genome assembly GCA_029574335.1 of Rana kukunoris. NCBI lineage: Eukaryota > Metazoa > Chordata > Amphibia > Anura > Ranidae > Rana > Rana kukunoris. The sequence continues at coordinate 51,762 of JAJQKJ010000111.1, forward strand.
ATCTGCTACAAGTACCCGACACGAGATATACAGATCACATTTACACAGCAGCGCCAATTAGATGACTAGTTGTGATTGTGAAGTGGAAGGAAAATGATAAATGGTTTTCGCCATTTTTTACAAATAAATATCTAAAAAGTGTGGTAGGCATTTGTATTCAGCCCCCTTTACTCTGATACCCTTAACTATTCTAGTGGAACCAACTGCCTTCAGAAGTCACCTAATTAGTAAATAGAGTCTACCTGTGTGTAATTTAATCTCAATATAAATACAGCTGTTCTGTGAAGCCCTCAGAGGTTTTGTTAGGGAACGTTAGTGCACAAACAGCATCATGCAGGCCAAGAACACACCAGACCGGTCAGGGATAAAGATGTGGAGGAGTTTAAATCAGGGTTAGATTATAAAAACATTTCCATGGCTTTGAACATCTCACAGAGCACTGTTAACAATTATACAATTAGACTTTTTCAAGGCACTGTATATGTTAAAGCTTATATGAGATTTTAGTGATTGAATTTCGACCTACATTACCACACATAAAGCAAATTAGTGGGTATTCAGTATAAACATTCATTATAGTATGCCTTTTCACCAGCAGATGGCTGTATCGGATAGATTTAACCCCCATCTAAATAAACCAATTCAGGGTGGCTAAAACACGGCATAGCATGCAACATTATTTCATGTCATACAAGTGCAGTAACGCTAGACCTGTTGTCATATCTCTGCTGTGCTTCTGCTTTTTATGTGGGGAATTTATTTTTTCCTTTCGGATTCTAAGCCTCACACATACTGTACTTCTAGGTAAATTCAATCCTAAAAAGGTTTACACTAATTTCTAGCATGAAAAGCATGATCATAGCATAAAATACTGTAATTGACACACTCTACACACAAATTTTTTTTTTCACTACACAGCAAATGTTTTTATAATCAATTCTTTGAGCTACAAAACTGGGGGAAGGTTATAGGAATTGAGAAATGTATCAAAGGAAATTAAGTAATTTATTGCACCAGAAGAGCTTTGCTATATCAGCTTTTAACTTTTAATTTTACTTATATGCACTTCCATGTCAGTTTTTCTTTTTTTATAAGATTTTATAAAGAAAAGAGTAGCAAGCCATGTGAACAAAAAAAAAACGTCTGTATGAATCATTTGTATTCAGTGTCACTTTACTGATAGTAAAAAGTGGGGGCAGCAGTAGATATGAGCTCTTCTTTAAGCACTGATTCTGCAGCAGACAATGGAGTTTGGGCAGATGTCAAGTCAATAAGAAGCTAGGCGCCTGCATAAGGCACTGACATCTATAATCACACCTTAGAACCTCTGTGTAACGGGAGTAAACCTGTATGTAAGGGTACTTCATTTTTATTATATGTGCCCTTTAATGTAAATGTACAGCAGTTAGACTTTTTGTTTTTTAAAAACAACAAACATTTCATACTTCCCTCCACTGTGCAGTTAATTTTGCACAGTGTGGCTCCGATCGTTCTCTTCTGGGGTCCCTTGGAGGTGCTGGTGGCTCCTCCCTGCATTGGGTGTCTACATCGGAGAAGCACTCTCCTTGGTGGACCCCTGTGAGGGCGTGTCCTGCTTCTATGTGTCTTCACACAGATAGCAGACTAGGCCATCCACTGGCGCCCATGTTATTGGATTTAATTGACAGCAGTGGGAGCCAATGGCTGTGCTGCTATCGATCTATCCAATCAAGAGCAGGGACCACATGCAGATAGAGAGAGTGTGTCTTCGCTGAGAGAATGAAGGGGCTCAGGTAAGTAAAAAGGGGGGTGGGGGGTTGGTGGGGGGCCTGTCACTGCCAGAAGTTCTTTCACCTTAATGCATAGGGTGCATTAAGGTGAAAAAACACAAGGGTTTACAACACATTTAATCATTCTTAGATTTACATTCACTAAATATATATTTGATAAGCCTTATTTATGCATTGTTCATGTGTATTGTGTTATATAAAAATTCAGTGTTGGCTTACTGGGAGAACAATCGATATCATGATAAAAAACAATAATGAAAAATACGTGTTACCTAAATGGGAATAGTGAACAATAAACAATACAATAAAGTCCACACACTCAAAAGAAATTAGTCCAAATGCACAAATATAGTCCTCAGAGTCTTCTGCATAAAAAACGCACAACACACCACTAGTGCCTGAATGTTGAAAATGCAAGTGCTCTCCTCCACCTCTATAGCCTAGCTGATCGCCTCACGTTCTGACCCCAGAAGGTCAGAAAAAGCAGGTTCCCTGTCAGGGATATAAATGGATGAACTGGTCATGGAACTCCTAATTTGTCCGTGCTGCCTCTGGCTGATTAGATGGATACTGGCCAATACAGATTCCTTCAATGGGGTCTGGTGCACATAGGAACAGAAAAGGCATCAGAAAAACGCCCAAAAACTCCTAGGTGTGAACAATGACTAATTTCGAGTAGGGTAATGCAATCAGGGCTGCAGTTAGAAATAATGGGGTAATGCATAGATTGCAGGGGTCTGGAGTATGTAGCATACAGAGTGCAGGGGTCAGGAGGGGGTAACAGGCAAAGGCAGCAAATGAGGACATAGAAAAGTCCTGTCGCATTTGACGGCCAAAATAAAAACCCATGCCACTAAAGGTGGCTGCCTTGCAACCGTGTACAATAAACGCAGTTGCAGAGAGGTGGTGCAGGTATTTAGAGGATAAATCAGGAGGTAAGGAGGCAATATATTGCTTCCTCGCCGCCTGACAAACACACTCCGAAAAGTGATCCACTGTGGATCACTCTTCAGAGGGCAACACAAGTGTACAATTATCCACAGCAATAATGTCTCTGGGATGTGTCACTTCAACCATGCTAAGGGTACTACTACAGCATCTAATGTTACTCCAAGACACTTATTAAAATAAGAAAAACAAAAAAACTGCGCTAACCATATAAAATTACGCTAAATAAAGAAAAGAATTAGGCAGCGGCTGTCGTGTGATAACACAAAATACAATACAACTTAGCAAAGCCGCATAAACAATAAAATTATGACAATAATGATATGCATCAGTCCACTGGTGAGTAAATGATACTTATTAAAATAAATCAACTAAATAAAAACTACAGCAGGACAAAGAACTTCACTCTGGGCACAGTGCACACAATCTATGGAGGGCAGTATGCTCAGAGCCCGGGCTCAGTCTCCCACCTCCAAGCACCTGGTCTTGCCAGGTTCTTCTCCCTTGGGCCCTTGTGCTGTGTTTTTCCTGTGGGGGGTGCTTCTGGAGCTACGAAACCAAGGACGGGCCAGGAGCTGAGCACCTCTAAGGCCGCGTACACACGAGGAGACATGTCCGCTGAAACTGGTCCGCAGACCAGTTTCCGCGGACATGTCTGATCGTGTGTACGGCCTAGCGGACAGGTTTCCAGCGGACAAAAGTTTCTAAGCATGCTTAGAAACTTGTCTGCTGGAAACCTGTCCGTTGGACATGTCCGCTGGTTAGAACGTCTAACCAGCGGACCGAAATCCCGCGCATGCGTCAAATTGATTCGACGCATGCATGGAAGCATTGAACTTTCTGGATTGAGGACATCGGTGTCTTCTATGTCACCGCGTTCGCTGTCCACGGGGATTTTGGTACACACATCAGACCAAAATATCCCAGGAGACATGTCCGATGAAAACGGTTCGCGGACCGTTTTTATCGGACATGTCTCCCCGTGTGTACAGGACCTAAAACCTTGGCTCCTGTTCCTTCCTCCTGGGCACTGAGTTGGGTAGTTGAAACAGAGGGGCAGAAAGAGAAGTATTTAACCACTTTTGGGTTAAAGTGGAGTAATCTGCAGTCGCATGTCCAGATGATTACATTAGAGCCCGGTGGTTCCAGTGTATTGCTATAGAAGAGGCCTGGGACTGCTGACATCATTACAACGTAGGCTGACCCATAGGCGTGCACAAATGATGTGCAGAGTGTGTCTGGACACACCCTAATCACCCCATGTGGCTCAGATTTCCCCTGCAAATATTTCACCAAAGCCCCCATAAAATGAAAATAAATTAATAAAAAACTACTGACACCAACCTTTGCTCTACTAACACTGTCCATGTTTTAATACATTTTAAAACGTGTTTTACATTTATATATAAGAATATGTGTGTGTATATTACATACACATACATACATGTGCACACACACATGTGTGTTTGAGCTTTGGGGTGCACACCCTAATTCAATGGGCTGATCATACATTATACAATTTTCTTATTCACTTTCCTTTAGATTTATGTAGTGCAAGGGCCTGCCTGATTGCATACCAATTGAAAGTGTTTAGGTTTGAACTTATATTACATAGGTTTGGTAAATCTAATGGAAAATTGTACATGAAAATTTTATAATCTATGGCCAGACGTACAGTTTATAAGGATTTTATTGACAATTTCAAACATTTCTTTTAAACTCTCTGCATGCATAACATATTGTTCTTGTTCTTAGAAAGAAGAATGCTTCCTGGATATTAACGATGCTGTATAATGCATCAAATCAAGTGAACATAATGATTTACATTCTTTAAAATATATCCCCTTACTCTTGTTCCCTTTAGATGACCTGTGTTCTAATTCACGCAGGCAGCCTTCTGTTTTTGAGAAAGGTCATATTTTCTAATGCTTGGCTTAACTCATCACTAGAGATGAGTGAATGTGCCTCGGTTTGGATTGTCATTTATCAAGCCCATCATAACGTTGGACAATTGTTTAAACCTAAACCCCACAAGTCTATGGATAGGGAATATGGAAAATCAAACTAGTAGGCAATGGATTGCTGAAAAAGAACATGGGGAGCTGGGTCAGTCCATGAGTACAATTCAAAAAAAAAAATGTTAAAAACACCATTTAGCAGTCAGAGTTTTCTCAGTTTTATGTGACTTTAAGGGCAGCATGAGAAAAACACCCATCTTTTCAATTACATGTTTTGAAGGTGCCTTTAAGCTATATAAGGTGTTGCAGTGGCTTGACAACAGGCTTATTCACCCCCAGAAATGTGTTGCCTGCTAAGGTGGAAGCAGAAAACAAAAATCCCCAAATCACTTCCATGCCAACTTTGCCTGGCGCCCTGTTTAAACTTTTTTTGAGACATGTGCTACACCACAGGATTTAAAAAAAAAAAGTATAGCTAAAGGGGGACAACCTAATGGGAAAGTGCTGGTTGCTCCCCACTAGTTCACTATTATTTGACACATATTTTGTTGAAACAGGCAGACCCGTTGTGGGCAGCACACTTGCAACTTTGCACCAGTGATATGCTTAAAAATACCCCCTACTTTGTCCCCCATTTTCCATTGCTGCGATTATATTTATTCTGAAAGCTGGCCCCACTGCACTGGGGCATAACTGCATTGGGAAAACCAAAGGGCATTTCCTGGATACCCTGACACAATTTGTGGTTGGTTTTGCCACTTTTTAATGAAACAGGTAAAGCTGTTCTGCAAACCTCTGCATGACAGTTCTGTACACAGAATGACCCCCCCTTTTCTTTTTCAAATCTGCCCTTAAATTTCAGAAATCCCATTTAATAACAACCAAGGTCTGCAAAACCTAAAGTTAGAGGCAGAGGGCCAGATTCAGGTACATTGGCGCATTTTTTGACCGGAGTAGCGCACCTCCTTTACGTTAGACCGGCGCAATGTAGAGGCGCAATCACTGTATCCTCGTAGTATTTGTGCAGAAATTTGCGCCGTTGCAACGTAATTACCGAGGCGTAAGGCGGAGTAATTCAAATTGGGAAGGACGTGGGCGTGTTACATTGAAATGAGCCGTGACCCCATGCAAATGAAGGGCCGGCCGGATCGCGCATGCGCACATGAAGCAGACCTTGGTCAGCACCTCTGTGCGCATGCTCACAACTCGGGAACGGCGCAATCAGTGAAATTGGAAGTGGACCCGGGCAACTTAGTGAACTACGCAGAGAGCTTAAATAGACAGACACAAACGACTTTCCTTTGCAAAAGTACATCCCTTTGCATCCCTTCCTGTACAGCAAGGTGCTTTTGTTCTGTTGTTTGTTTGCGTTTGTTGCTTTGTGACTTGTCTTTGTGATATTTGTTGACTGTTTGGGCTAGTGTTTTGTACAATATATTTGATAGTGTTTTTTTTTGACTGGTTTTGAGACTTTTTTGTTGATAGATTTTGTTTGTTTGTTTTGTTGCTTGATTTTTCCTGCTTGTTTTTGTGAGTGATATTTGTTGATTGTTTGGGAGAGAGTTGTTGTATGAATATGACTGAAAGGAAGCGCAAGACCAATTTTAATTTGCCCGGGCCCTTACCCAATATGGGCGTTTCCTGCACGGCCCAGAGAGTGCCAACACCACCCCGGCCAGGAAGAAAGAGATATTGCAGAACATTACCGACCAGGTAAATTCATTGGGGGGGGGGGGAGACCCGGACACGCGAGGGGATCGTCAAGAAGATCAATGATCTCCTGTGTCTGGTCCGTGGGAAGCTGGCCAAAATTGCAGCCCATGCCAGAGGCACTGGAGGGGGCCCACCATGCCCTGTTAGGCTGACAGCGGAGGAGCGTGTGGTGGCCCAGACCTTTAACAGGCAGCAAGTGGAGGGCCTACCTGGCTATGACTCCATTGAGGAGGCCATGATGACAGGTAAGGTTTTTTTTTCCCTATCTGGTGAGTAGCATGTGTGGGGGGGGAAGGTAATATGTGGCAAGTGTGTGGATCCTCCAACCTGTGAAGGTTTTGTGTCATCCACAGATGTGCAGGAGGGTGCTGGGCCGTCTGGCCTGACCGCACCATCCCCGGGACAACAGCCTGATGAGGACCCCCAGACAAGGCCGGAGTCCTCGGAGGAGTTTGAGGAGGAGGAGTTTGAGTTGGAGGAGGAGGTCATGTCAGGCAGTGGCTTGTTATTTTTGGAGGACTCTTCCCCTCTGGCTGGCAGCAGCCAGCCCTCCATAAGGGGTAGCCCCTCCCACTCCTCCCCCAACAGGGCTCCCCTCCCAAGGGGCTCCCCTTCTCCCCGGCCACAAGCATCAGCTGGAGGCAGGAAGTCATCCCAGAAGACCAGGGGGTGGCCGAGGGTCTGCCCGCCAATCTCAGAAGGGACCAGGCCCTTCAGACCCACCATCTGGGACAGGTCAGCCAGACTTTGGGGCGGATGGAGGAGAGCCTGTCCTCCATAAAGGATACGCTTGGGGACCTGGACTGCCACTCCCGGGCTCTTACAAACTGCCTAAACGAACTGCAGACTACTACAGCAGACGTTGGGCAGGATGTGAGGGCCCTCACCCAGGCTATCCAGGCCAATACGGCAACACTAAATGCTGGCCTGAACAGAATAGCCGTGGCCTTGGAGGGCAGGCCGCCAGGTGGGCAGATACCAGGGGCTGCTCCTCCTTCCCCTGATTACCCCCCCCATGAGTCCACCCTGAGGAGCCGGGGCCGTGGCCGTGGGCACGCCAGGCGTGGGTCACGCCAGCGGCATTATTTTGTTTCCCCCCTTTTTTTTTGTTCTGGACTTTTTTTTTTTTGCTGGAAGTTTTTGGGTTTTTGCTGGACAATTTTTTTTTTTGGCTTGTGAATGATTTTTGAATGTGGGGGTGACATTCCTGTCGGAAAAGGGGTGTCACCCTCATTTGTGGTGGAGAAGGGTTCCCCAGGACCAGGGAGAAGTGATCCCTAGGTCCGTGTGAATGGTGTATGAATGTACAGTGACATAATTGGAGCCGTGGCATGGCGTTGCTGCTCACAAGTCCTGCATGGTGGGCTTGTGCTAATCCAATTTGATGAGGATGTGATGTGTCTGTGCTAGGGACCACAGTGGTGTGCATGCACGCATTCTCATTGTGCCATGATTAATGTGTGTGTTTAAAGGGCAAAGATGCCTAATGTGAGCTGTCTCCTAGGTGCTCTTCGCTCAGAAGACGGGGTAGCCTAGGTTAGGGGGGATTGTCTGGTTCAGGGGTCAGGTCATCACGTATGTCAATCTACAGGCCCTTTCTCACTGCGAAGTTGTGCAGCATGCAACATGCACCGATGATCTGGCACACAAAGTTTGGGGAATACAACAGGGTACCCCCAGACTTATCCAGGCATCGGAAACGTGACTTCAGGAGGCCAAAGGTGCGTTCCACGACTGCACGGGTTTGGGGCATGGGCTTAATTGTGTCTTTCCTCTCCTGGGGTTTGGGGGTTCCGGATAGGAGTCATGAGATAGGGTCCAAGTGCATTAGCAGAGTCACCTGGAAGGGATGGATGTTAGCCATGCATGTGCCCCTTGTGATTTCTGCATCATGGGGGAGGGACAGTCATGCCTGCCACCCATGTCACTCACCAACCAGCCAGGTGTCCCCATACACATTCTGTTCGAATTCCATTGGGATGGGGCTCTGATTGTAGCTGTCATGGCTGGATCCGGGGTGTTTGGCATGGACGTGCCATATGAGGCCTTGGGCATCGACTATCACCTGTACGTTGATGGAGTGCCAATGCTTCCGATTGCGGTATATGTGCTCTGTCTCACGGGGGTGCTGTAGTGCCACATGTGTGCTATCAATGGCCCCCACTGTGCGTGGGAATCTGGCAATTCTGTAGAAATCTGTCATTGCCTTCAGCCGCAGGTCCTCCTGGGTGGGTTTGATGATTTGGTTGGCCATGCGTCTGAGGATTGCTGGGATAACCTGGTGCACACATCTGCTCATGGAGGATTGTGACATCCCAGCCACCACTCCACTTGTTCTTTGAAAAGACCCACTGGCAAGGAAATGCAGTGTTGCCAGGACCTTGACCAGTGGCTGCATTACATGTGAGCGGTGTGTTGGGCTGGTGATGTCCTCCTGCAGGGTTGTGGTTAATTCCATGATGGCAGCAGGGGTGAATCTGAAGATGCGACACACCTCAGAATCACTCATGCCAAAGATGTCTATGCGTGTGCGGTATATCCTCTCCCGTGCCCTCCTCCGTGCCCTCCTCCTTCTTTGCTCCTCTAAAGTAAGTAGTATAGCTATGAGCAAGGATGCCCCTGGCATGTTGGCATACAGTTTGTTGTCCTGCAAGTGTGACTGCTCAGCTCGTCCCTAACAGTGTTGCTTTAGCTGACATGTAGACGGATTGTCTAATTTTCTACCACCTTTTATATGGACTAATTTTAGACAGGACGTGCAGCTGTTGCGCACAGCGCGTAGCCTGCGCTGCACCAACTTACTTTTGTGGATCCCCGTAACTCCCTCATTTGCATATTTGAATAGCAAATCAATGGTGTGTCTAGCGCAGTTTTGCGTGCACGGATGCGCCGGTCTATCGAAATTACGCCGGTCGAAAAAAAATAGATTTCATGCGTATATCGTTTTAGGGATTCGGCGCATCGATAAGCATGCGCAGATTTAGACTTACGCCGCGCATCTCCTGTAACGCCGGCGTAATTGCTCTCTGAATCTGGCCCAGAGTTTCTGCACACTGAGTTTTTTTTTTTTTAAACAGTATTGATAATGAGTAGTGTTGCTCACGAATATTCGCATTGCGAATATTCGCTACGAATATTGCATATTCGAGTTTTCGTGAATAACACGAATATCGCGGCGAATATTCGCTATTTCGAATATTCAAATTTTTTCAATTTTTTTTTAGAACAGATCACATCCTAGAGATCCCCATCGACGTCTAAAAGCATTGCTGGTATGATTAGAGACCTTGGGCCGAGTAGCTGCAGCGCTCATTTTATATTGCCGAAAAATCGCAATGCGATTATTCGGCAATAGCGATATCGCGCGATTATTTAATATTGTAATATATCACGAATATTCTGAGCCAATCAGAGTGCTCCATTCCGCATTTCTCGAAATTTCGCAATTATTTTGTATTGTAATATATCACGAATATTCTGAGCCAATCAGAGTGCTCCATTCCGCATTTCTCGAATATTCGCAATTATTTTATATTGTAATATATAACGAATATTCTGAGCCAATCAGAGTGCTCCATTCCGCATTTCTCGAATATTCGCAATTATTTTATATTGTAATATATCACGAATATTCTGAGCCAATCAGAGTGCTCCATTCCGCATTTCTCGAATATTCGCAATTATTTTATATTGTAATATATCACGAATATTCTGAGCCAATCAGAGTGCTCCTTCCGCATTTCTCGAATATTCGCAATTATTGTGTATTGTAATATATCACAAATATTCTGAGCCAATCAGAGTGCTCCTTCCGCATTTGACGAATATTCGCAATTATTGTGTATTGTAATATATCACGAATATTCTGAGCCAATCAGAGTGCTCCATTCCGCATTTCTCGAAATTTCGCATTCGCATTCGCAATTCGCATTCGCATTCGCATTCGCAATAGCGAAAATTCGCAATAATTTCATTTCCAAAAAATATCACGAATATTCGTATTTAGCGAATATATCTCGAATATTCGACTATATATTCGAGATATATCGCGAAATCGAATATGGCATATTCTGCTCAACACTAATAATGAGGAAAAAACAGCAGAGAGAAATAACAATTGGACTGAGGTGAGTATACTCTATAGAAGAATATACGTTGCTTATTTTTCATAATAGAGGCTTTCAGCCACTATAAAGAATTATTCCAAGCTGCATTTATATGTGCAAATAGGGCCTGAACCATTGACTGAACACATGATTCCTCTATAGCCTCATTCTCCTAACTTTAACTACAAGCTGCATTTGAACAGGGGAGACATTAGCTTTTACCAAAAAATAAATAAAAAAATCTGAGTGCATTTACTTTACTTAATCGCTTGCCAACTGCGCACTGTAGCTTTACTGCTACAGGGCAGACTGGTTGCACAGAATCAAATAAACATACGTAACTCTGGTATTCCGAGTAGGGGGCCGTGCTGTGATTCATTACAGCATATGCGGACCACAAGGTTCCAGCCAATGATTGACCGCCATTACCAGGTGATCAGCTCTGATCTTCCCCAAACACAGCTCTGTAAGTGTAAACAACACAAACTGTATTCAATGACAGACAAATTTGTTCCTTTTTAGTTCCCTAAGCAGTGCTAGTGACTGCACATTTTTTAGCATTTAATCATATTTAGTAGGTTGCATTTTGAACAGGAAAGATACCAGCCATGTATAATAAAAAAAAAAATCGACATTAGGGTATATATATTTCACTCTACCAAAAAGTGAAGCTTAAGTTCTTGCAGACACACACAAAAAAATCTATCGTTTGGCGTTTTTTCTGGAGTAGCGATTTTAATGATGCTTAAAGTGAACAAAAAAACATGAAAAATTCCTTAAAATATCGCACCTGCTGGGTGTCTATAGTAGTGGCACGTGTTTAGAACTGTCCCTGCACAAAATGAGACTACTATAAGCAAAAAGTAATTTAAGACTGCTTGCGCCTTTAATGTAATGTTTGGTCCCTGCAATATGGATAAAAATCACTGAAAAAAATAGCATGGGTTTCCCCGTCACTACTCCCCCCAGGTCATTACAAGCCCCTTTGGCCCTATATACTTTGCACAGCAGTATACAGGCGGTGCAAACAAGACAGGGACTGTAGGTTAGTTGTTAAGTAGAATCTGTTTGTAATTTTCAACTGGTACTTCTTTAAAGTGTAGCTTCAGCCATAAAATCTTTTTTTAAGCTTTTCTGAAAACATAGAGAAGGGTTACCCCTGTAACATTTGTTTTGCTGCCTGTGTGCATCTGTTTAGAAGATTGCACCTAACTTTCTGTCCCAATGACAAATGATTTTTTGATTTTTTTTTATATTTTTTTGGTGAAACAAGTATTGGTGATACAGCATCAGTGGACAGGAGACACCTTTTACAGAAGAGAATTTCCCTTCCTAGGGATAGATTTCCTCTCACTTCCTGTTGTCTCCTTCCATTTGCAAGTAGGAGTCGTTTGTAAGTTGGATGTTTGAAAGTAGGGGCCTGACGTATATACTCTGCAGAAATTTGGGCCCTAGGTGTTGGTGTTGCCACAACACTGTAAGCCCTCACAGTTAGTCTTGGTGGGTGCTGGAATGCCCTGCTGTGAAATATTAGATCAAGAATTGTAATTCGCCCCCCTGTAGAAAAATTGGGCCTTAGGCACTGGTGCTGGTGCCACAACACTGCAACCCCTCACAGATACTGTAATTGGAGCACAGCAAAAAGCCACATGCAAAGTATTGCATCAAAAATTGTTATTACACGCCCCTGTTAAACAGGGGCAGAAAAATTGGGCCTTAGGTACTGGTGGCGATGCCCAGAACCAACAATGTTCATACTAGCAATCAGCAAGATCATTGAGGAGGAAAAGGATATTCAGTCAGCATAACAGGATAGTCACTCGGCATTAGCATAAGCAGTCTCCAAGGGATCTGACACTTCCAAAAAAATATTCAGTTACATCAGCATCAGGTGCTTGGTAGCTGGTGTTGATCCAAGCCTGATTTATTTTTATGAAGGTCAGTCGATCGACGGAGTCATTGGAGAGGTGCACCCTGTGATTGGTCACAAAGCCTCCAGCAGCACTGAATCTGCGTTCTGAAAGAACGCTGGATGCAGGACAAGCCAGTAGACCAATTGCGTACTGTGCAAGCTCTGGCCAGTGATCCATCCTCAAGACCCAGTAAGCCAGAGGGTTTTCGGTGAAGAAGGTGTCCAAGTCTAATCTTGCCCCTAGGTATTCCTGCACCATGTAAACCAGACACTGGTGATGGTTGCTGGAACCGGTCATACCTTGGGGATGCGGACTAAAAAATTGTCTGAACGCATCAGTCAGACGGCCACCTTCTCCACCGCTCTTTCTGTGACTCACCGAAGCCTCAGCAACACGTTGTCCAGCACCAGGATTTGGTAATCCCCCAGGTTCTGGGAACGTGTTGAACAGACCTTTCTGCAAGACCCCCCGAAGATTTTCCATCTTCTGCTCCCTCTGCGATGGCAAGATAAGGTCTGCAACCTTACCCTTGTAACGTGGATCAAGGAGAGTTGCCAGCCAGTAATGATCCCTCTCCTTGAAACCACGAATACGAGGATCCTTACGCAGGCTTTGCAGGATCAGGGAAGCCATGCAGCGTAGGTTTGCTGAGGCATTCGGGGCACAGTCCTCTGGGTCACTGAGGATGACAGGATCCGCAGCCACCTCATCCCAGCCACGTAAATGTCCATGGGTTCCTTGGGACTGTAAATGATCCCTTGAAGACTGCTGGTGCTGATGCTGAGTGCTAGGCTCCACCTCCATGCTGATGATACAATCATCCTCCTCTTTCTCCTCCTCCTCGTCCTCTTCCTGTGTGCTAGGCGGGCAAGCAGGACCACTGTCTGGATAAAGGGGGCCTTGAGAGGTTAGGAAGTCCTCCTCTTCCTCCCTGTTCTGCCTCTAGGGCCCTGTCCATTATTCCACGCAGCGTGTGCTCCAACATTTGAATAAGAGGGACAGTCTCACTGATGCATGCACTGTCACTGCTCACCATCCTCGTGGCCTCCTCAAATGGTGACAGGACAGTGCATGCATCCCTGATCAAGACCCACTGGCATGGGGAAAAAAAGCAAGCTCCCCTGACCCAGTTCTGCTGCCATATTGGCACAGGTACTCATTGATGGCCCTCTGCTGCGTGTGCAGCCACTGCAGCATGGCCAATGTAGAGTTCCATCTGCTGGGCATGTCACAGATTAGGCGGTTCTTGGGCAGGTTGTATTCCCTTTGGAGGTCTGTCAGCTAAGCACTGGCATTATATGATCTTCGGAAATGCACACAGACTTTCCTGGCCTGCTTCAGGACATCCTGTAAGCCCGGGTACCTGCCCAAGAACTGCTGCACCACCAAATTCAGGACATGAGCAAAACAGGGCACATGGGTCAGTTTTCCCTGTCGCAGGGCAGAGAGGAGGTAGGTGCCATTGTCGCTAACCACCATTCCAGGCTTAAGCTGGTGTGGCGTCAACCACCTCTGAGCCTGCCCCTGCAGAGCTGACAGAACCTCGGCCCCAGTGTGGCTCCTGTCTCCCAAGCACACCAGCTCTAGCACCGCATGGCATCTCTTTGCCTGCATTCCTGCATAGCCCCTCGTACGCCTACGGAGCACGGCTGGTTCCAAGAACACATCAGCACAGGAAGAGGCCACAGAGGAAGAAATAGAGGAGGGGGTGGAGGAGAGAGGTGTGTCACAACCAGTAGTGGTGTTTTGGAGGCGTGGTGGCGGAACAACCTCCAAAACGACTGTACCTTGCCCTGCGTCCTTCCCAGCTGCTAGCAGAGTCACCCAATGCGCCGTGAAAGAGAGGTAACCTCCTTGTCCATGCCTGCTGGACCATGAGTCAGCGGTAATATGCACCTTACCACTGACCGCCCTGTCCAGCGAGGCATGAACATTGCCTTCCGCATGGCGGTAGAGAGCCGGAATCGCCTTCCGTGAGAAAAAGTGGCGTTTGGGAACTTGCCACTGAGGTACCGCACATTCCACAAACTCACGGAAGGGGGCAGAATCTACCAACTGAAAAGGCATCAGTTGAAGTGCTAGCAATCTTACTAAGCTAGCATTCAACCGCTGGGCATGTGGATGGCTGGGAGAGTACTTCTTACGGCGCTGCAGCAACTGGGGCAGGGAAATTTAGCTGGTACAATCTGACATTGGCGTACCGATAGTAGATTGCCCGCATGTACTACTAGGTTGTGACAAACCTAATTCTACACCTTCAGTCCTATCAGTGCAGGCTTCAGAGAAGACTGAGGGTATAGTGGGGTTGGAGATCCCAGCTGATGGAGGGTAAGGGGAGGTCCGCTTTGTTCTTTGGTGTGGGTCTTTCAGGTATGCTTGCCAACAAACTGCATGGCAGGTCGACATATGTCTGGTCAAGCATGTGGTGCCCAAGCGGGTGATGTTTTGGCCACGCGAGATACGCTTGAGACATATGTTGCAAATAGCAATGGTGCAATCTGATGCACATGTCTCAAAAAAGGCCCACACCAAAGAACTTTTGCAGTACCGCTGAGACACAGCAGCGCCCTGCACAGGCGTAGCTCTGCGATGTAATGCAGTTGATGTTCTGCCCTTAAGCTGTGCCCTGGAGGGCATCCTGCCTCTTTGGGGATGTGCCTGTGCCTCCTCCTCCTCCTCCTCCTCCTCCTCTTCCTCCTCCTCCTCCTCCTCTCTCCTATCAGGCACCCACGTAGAGTCAGTGACCTCATCGTCCCCTCCCTCCTCATCACTGTCGAAAACCTGTCAGTATGCTGCAGCTGGGGGAAAATGACTGCCAGATTGCTGTCGCTCCCAGGCACTCCCTCTCTCTGGGCTCACATTACTGCCTTTCTCTATCTGTGTTCCATCATCGGAGCCTTCAAAATGCTGTGCATCTTCAGGCAGGATGTACCCAACGCTGTGTTGAAACAGTTCGGGGGACTCTTCAGAAGGACATGGTGGGACTAGGGAAGGAGTAAGTGATGCCATTGAGCAGAGGGAAGAGGACGCCTTGGCAGCTAATTTGCCAGACAAAGTACCCTGAGCCTGGGTGAGGGAGGATGAGGATGGCTTGGTCATCCACTCTACCAATTTGTCTGCATGTTGAGGCTCAACAAGGCCAGCTCGCAAAAAGAAGGACGAGCGTGTGCAACGGTCACGTGCTGAAGAGGATGCACCGTGTCCACCACCAGCACTGTTGCCTCTAGATGCAGAGCCTGCTTGCCCTTGTGACTCTCTGCCTCTCTTTGTTGTCCTTCCAGACATTATAATGGCCTGCAGAGGACAAAATCTGTACACACACCTTGTAGCTTTAGGTGCAAACTGCAGAGCACAAGTGGAGTACACATCAAGTAGCTTTATGTGCAAACTAATGAGCACACTTGCAGTATACACCAAGTAGGTTTAGGTGCAAACTATACAGCACAAGTGCAGTAAACACCTAGTACGTTTAGGTGCAACCTATACAGCACAAGTGCAGTAAACACCTGGTGTGATTCAGGCACTAAATTCATTAAGGAAGATTTACCTCATGTAGGTGGGGGTGGGTGCGCTAATAAAAAGTACTCAATATATATAACAAGTGTTACTAGATTGAATATAAGTAAAGTGCATAGAAACAACAACACCTAGGAAATTAACAAAAATGTTACTAATGATCCAGTAAAAAAGTCTGTTATTGCGGTATTCACACTGTCAACATGGTAATAATCAAACCTATGCCAGATGAATTACAAAGTGAATGAATTCTCATGGGGATTTAAAGTGCATTAAGTGCATATAAAGTTCTTTGTACAAAGTCCGTAAACAATCTTGATTGATTGGAAACAGATTCGTGCTCACGAAAATCACAGTGCTGTTCCACCTTCACCAGTGTAAGCTGATAAACACCCGAAGTAAATATTTAAGATGGTTCCTTACCAGATGGTATTGCTCCTTATTTTGATACCAAAAAAAGGAGTCATGTACAGCTTTACAGGTTCCCTGTGTAATCAGATACGTCCTGGTACTTGGGATTCTTGCAGTCACATGTGTCCCAGTAAGTGCATGTAATAACAGAATGATGCCAACATAGTGTAACTTGTTTATTAAAAGATTAGATCATATAAAAAAGCCAAATGGCTGCTTACTCTTAGATGTGCCTCGAACCCGGCACTAAGGCTTGCTCGCATGAGTGTAGGGTCATCGATCCCGGGCACTGGACATCTATCCCGAGCATGCGTTCCAGCTGGAAGGAGGTCTGAACCAGCAGGGACAGGAAGTGATAGAATGTTGTGCGTGGATAGGTACCGCCTCGACGTACGTTTCGTTGTGAACGTCTTCAGGAAGCGTACCCTACCACGCTGGAGTTGGTTAATTTATACGTCAGTCAATTGGTGTGGGCGGAAAAGAAGTGATGCAAGCCTCGGTAACAGGTTCAGCGTCTCTAACGATGCATAATGACTGCCACCAGGGACTTGATACATCCCTATTACAATTAATGCTGGAACCCATGCAATATTTATCAATAATAATAACAGTTGCAGTCTGGTACAACATTTGATGCTGGCACAATCTAAATTCCATTAAAACTATGACCACACTATAGCGTATGATACTTGTAATACCACATTCTGTATATGGTTAACCCTATGTGGGACTCTACAGGTGACCAATTCTATAAGTCCCCATATATACATATTATGCTTGGGCTAACTTAATGGTATACATTAAATTAAAATATACGATTAGTAGCAAAGCTAGATTGCCATAAATACATAATGATTGTACTTGATTCTAGACCAAGTATATATGTGTATTATGTAATATAATTAAAAGTCATATGAAAAAATGCAATTGTACATAAAATTTGTATGAAAATAAAATTAAAATCAATAATAGATATCTAAACTAAAATATCTTTAGCACCCCCTCTAGGCAGTTAAAGTATCAGTTGTTAGTGAGAAAACAATTGAGATCCAACTCAATGTTAAGGCCCTGCGGGTGCATTACCCGCAATTGGTGGATCCACATTGTCTCGTTCTGGGAGATGGCCTGTGTCATATTGGTGCCTCTCCAGTGACTGGTGACCCTGTCTATACCACAAAAGAAAAGTTTGCTGGGGTCCTTATTATGATATTTGGCAAAGTGCTTAGATACACTGTAATTTGGAAAACCATTTATAATGTTGGCTACGTGCTCATTGATTCTGACTCTTAGTTTCCTTGTGGTACGTTCCACATATTGTAGCGAACATGCACACTCCAGTAGGTATGTGACATGATGAGTGTCACATGTAACTAGAGGTTTAATTGTGTATTCTCTTTGTGTGACATTGGATTTGAATTTACTTATCTTTCTGGTTTTTCTAATAGTACTTTTGCACGATCTGCACCTCGTGCAACAGTGGAATCCTGACCCATCTAGGAAAGTGAGAGGTCTTGGTGGGGGGATCCGGTACATTTGGAGCTATCATATTCCGTAGTCCCGGTGCCCTTCTGTAAATAAATTTGGGTTTAGAAGGTAAAATTTTGGCCAAATCATTATCTTTAAGCAGAATAGGCCAATGTTTTCAGAACATTTTCTCTATGCTTTTATATTGGCGGTGGAATCTGGAAAAAAATGCTAAATCTCCTAAGAATGGGGTTTTCTTTTTTGAAGTCAATAGGTCCTCCCTATCCAGATTGGCAACTTCCAGGACTGTATTTTCTAACATCTGGGGGAGGTATCCCTTTTCTTTAAATTTCTCCGTTAGGATTGAGGATTGGGATTGGAAATCAGTGATGTTGTCACAATTACGGCGGATTCGCATGTATTGGCCTTTGGGGATAGTAGCTATTCACGGGCACGAAGGCATTCCTGTTCGTGCCCTTCAAATAAGTGCGTGTACTGACCCTTTTTCCACTCTTTGAGTCCATACTGGTTGTTGTTCATTCCGTTCAAAAATATTTCCAAGGTGGCCCAAGGACCCTCCCACATGAGGATAATGTCATCTATATATCTCCTGTAATAGATGAGGGGTACATGGTTATCCCGATAGATGGTTTCCTCCTCCCATTTATTGAGTACCAGGTTTGCCACGCTGGGGGCATACCTAGCCCCCATTGCGACTCCCTTGATCTGATTGTAGAATTGTCCTAGTGCCCAGAAGTAATTGTTGCCCATGGCCTGTTGGAGTCCATCAATCAGAAATTTGACCTGAACTGCTGGCAACCTAGTGTCTGTTCTTAGTGCCAGGCTTCTATAGCATCTTCCTGTCGGATGTTAGTATATAAGGACTCTACGTCCACTGTCACTAACCATGTTCCTTCTGTGACTTTTAGGGAGGACAGGGATTTGATGAGGTCCCTGCTGTCCTTTAGATAGGACTTACCCTGTGTGACTAAGGGCTGCAAAAAGATGTCTAGATATTCCCCAATTCTAGAATACAAGGACCCGATCCCACTTATGATGGGTCTCCCTTCTGTAAATAAATTTGGGTTTAGAAGGTAAAATTTTGGCCAAATCACTATCTTTAAGCAGAATAGGCCAATGTTTTTAGAACATTTTCTCTATGCTTTTATATTGGCGGTGGAATCTGGAAAAAAATGCTAAATCTCCTAAGAATGGGGTTTTCTTTTTTGAAGTCAATAGGTCCTCCCTATCCAGATTGGCAACTTCCAGGACTGTATTTTCTAACATCTGGGGGAGGTATCCCTTTTCTTTAAATTTCTCCGTTAGGATTGAGGATTGGTATTGGAAATCAGTGATGTTGTCACAATTACGGCGGATTCGCATGTATTGGCCTTTGGGGATAGTAGCTATTCACGGGCACGAAGGCATTCCTGTTCGTGCCCTTGAAATAAGTGCGTGTACTGACCCTTTTTCCACTCTTTGAGTCCATACTGGTTGTTGTTCATTCCGTTCAAAAATATTTTCAAGGTGGCCCAAGGACCCTCCCACATGAGGATAATGTCATCTATATATCTCCTGTAATAGATGAGGGGTACATGGTTATCCCGATAGATGGTTTCCTCCTCCCATTTATTGAGTACCAGGTTTGCCACGCTGGGGGCATACCTAGCCCCCATTGCGACTCCCTTGATCTGATTGTAGAATTGTCCTAGTGCCCAGAAGTAATTGTTGCCCATGGCCTGTTGGAATCCATCAATCAGAAATTTGACCTGAACTGCTGGCAACCTAGTGTCTGTTCTTAGTGCCAGGCTTCTATAGCATCTTCCTGTCGGATGTTAGTATATAAGGACTCTACGTCCACTGTCACTAACCATGTTCCCTCTGTGACTTTTAGGGAGGACAGGGATTTGATGAGGTCCCTGCTGTCCTTTAGATAGGACTTACCCTGTGTGACTAAGGGCTGCAAAAAGATGTCTAGATATTCCCCAATTCTAGAATACAAGGACCCGATCCCACTTATGATGGGTCTCCCTTCTGTAAATAAATTTGGGTTTAGAAGGTAAAATTTTGGCCAAATCACTATCTTTAAGCAGAATAGGCCAATGTTTTTAGAACATTTTCTCTATGCTTTTATATTGGCGGTGGAATCTGGAAAAAAATGCTAAATCTCCTAAGAATGGGGTTTTCTTTTTTGAAGTCAATAGGTCCTCCCTATCCAGATTGGCAACTTCCAGGACTGTATTTTCTAACATCTGGGGGAGGTATCCCTTTTCTTTAAATTTCTCCGTTAGGATTGAGGATTGGTATTGGAAATCAGTGATGTTGTCACAATTACGGCGGATTCGCATGTATTGGCCTTTGGGGATAGTAGCTATTCACGGGCACGAAGGCATTCCTGTTCGTGCCCTTGAAATAAGTGCGTGTACTGACCCTTTTTCCACTCTTTGAGTCCATACTGGTTGTTGTTCATTCCGTTCAAAAATATTTTCAAGGTGGCCCAAGGACCCTCCCACATGAGGATAATGTCATCTATATATCTCCTGTAATAGATGAGGGGTACATGGTTATCCCGATAGATGGTTTCCTCCTCCCATTTATTGAGTACCAGGTTTGCCACGCTGGGGGCATACCTAGCCCCCATTGCGACTCCCTTGATCTGATTGTAGAATTGTCCTAGTGCCCAGAAGTAATTGTTGCCCATGGCCTGTTGGAATCCATCAATCAGAAATTTGACCTGAACTGCTGGCAACCTAGTGTCTGTTCTTAGTGCCAGGCTTCTATAGCATCTTCCTGTTGGATGTTAGTATATAAGGACTCTACGTCCACTGTCACTAACCATGTTCCCTCTGTGACTTTTAGGGAGGACAGGGATTTGATGAGGTCCTTGCTCTCCTTTAGATAGGACTTACCCTGTGTGACTAAGGGCTGCAAAAAGATGTCTAGATATTCCCCAATTCTAGAATACAAGGACCCGATCCCACTTATGATGGGTCTCCCTGGGGGATTTATTTTGTCCTTGTGCACCTTAGGGACTATGTATAAAACAGGAGACTTAGGTGTATTGGGAACTAGGTAGAGTGCCTCTTTAGCATTCAATATAGACTTGGCGGCTTCTTCCGTTGTCCATAATGAAAGTTGATCTTTGAGCTTAGACAAGGGGTCTCCTCGGAGTAGTTTGTAGGTGGCTGTGTCTCCTAGTAATCTTTGTATTTCCCCGTAATAGTACTCTTTAGTGAGCAAAACTACCCCCCCCCCCCCTTATCTGCAGGGCGGATTATTATGTTTTTATTTTCCTCCAGTTTTTTGATTCCTTCCTTTATTGTGCTATTGTTTTTAGTTTGTTTGACCTTCAAGTCTTTGATTTCATCCTGTATCATATTTTTGAAGACTTCCACATGATGATGAGTCCCTTTTTTGGGGTTAAACACAGAATTGTTCTTTAACCCTGTATCTACAAAATTATCATTGACTGGAATGGGTGTGTGGATACTCTGTTGTGATAAATATTTTTTGATATTAAGTTTCCTCACATACTTTTCGACTTCTATAAAAACCTCAAATTTATTTATGTTTTTGTCTGGGCAAAATTTCATTCCCTGAGATAGAACTCCCAATTCAACATTGGAAAAGTCGACCCCTGTTAGATTGAATATACCCTCACTCAGTTGTCTCAGGGTCTTTTTCTGCCTGGTTCCCCCTCTTCTCCCTCTTTTTCTGGGTTTGCTTTCTGCTGGTGGACAGGGGTAGATGGAATTTTGTAGGGCTCCTTCCATCCCCTCCATTCCCCCCCTGGGGTGGGTGGCTATACTGTTGAGCCAGCGCCCCCTGAAGTTCCCTCTGAATTGGCCCCCCGTGGGGGTCTAGGGGCATACTGGCTGGGTCCAGGGTTATGATAATAATACTCATAATCTCCTGGATGATTCTCCAAAGGGGCATATCTGTTGATTATTTTGGGTAGCAGCTGTAGTTCATCTATTTAGTTTAATTTTATTTTGGCGCAAGATATTATTTGCACAAAGATTTACCTCATCACCTATGTTCTAGGGTCTGTGGCAGAGGCCTGTTTCCCACAAGGTTCCGAGTGATACCCTGGCTGCCAGGTCGGTGTGAGAGGCCTGTCCAGGTACACTACACCCACTCCGGCTGGAGTGGCGACGAAAGCAAAGTGTCGTTTGGAGCAGAACTGCTTCTGTTATTCATAAGCCTGAATCTGTTATTCTCAACATCATCCATCTTTTCTTATTCAAGTTTATTGTTTTACAGCGTTGGGTAAAATAAAGCACAAGAAAAGACATCCATTATTTGGAAATTCCATCATTGCTATTCTCTTCAACTACCCTAGACATCGAAGCTATAGAGGTAATAGGCCGACCCAAATCTATCCAGCGGCTCCTGCGGGGGTGAGCGCTACATTTGTTTTTAACTATGGATAAATAAAACTTTACATTTTTATAAATGCCATTGTACTCCTTGGGTACCAAGATAATCTATGTATCCTTTAGTTGGGGGCACACGATGGGTGCTTCTAACCTCTTTCCAGATCTCAAGTCTTAGGCCCCATACACACGATCGGATATATCCGATGAAAACGGTCCGCGGACCATTTCCATCGGATATGTCCGATCGGGAGTTTGATCCGATGGCGTGTACACACCATCGGTTTAAATTCCCCGCCGCCGGACGGCGCGGTGACGTTGACGCCGCCGCGTCACCGCTACGTCACCGCACCAGGAAGTAAAACACTTCCGCGCATGCGCCGAATCCATTCGGCAGCGGCGCGGCGGCGGTGGGAGCCGACATGTCTGCTGGTAAGTGTACTAACCAGCAGACATGTCGGGCGGACAGATTCCCACCGGATAGATTTCAAAGCTTGCTTTGAAATCTGTCGGGTGGACAAATCTGTCCGCTAGCCCATACACACGAGCGGAGATGTCTGCTGAAACGGTCCATCGGACCGTTTTCAGCGGACATATCCCCTCGTGTGTACGCGGCCTCAGAATTATGATATGCTCCCTATCTTTATTACTTGTGTCCACCTTCTAGGCCAGGGGTGGGCAAACCTTTCGACTTGAGGGCCGCAATGGGTTCATATATTGGACCCGGGGGCCAGACCAAGAGTAGATGGACATGGTGTGTATGTGTGAATTAATATAAATTAAATTTAAATTTGTAACATTAAATGTTTAGATTAATTTAAGGTAGAAAAGCATAAAAATTGTTATTTTACAAAACCACAATTGATGGGCAGAATGGCTGCATTTGATGGCATGGCACAGTGGTGACAATTGATGGCACAGTGGCTGCGTTTGATGGCATGGCACAGTGGCTGCATTTGGCATGGCACAGTGGTGACAATTGATGGCACAGTGATTGCTTTTGATGGCATGGCACAGTGGTGACAATTGATGGCACAGTGGCTGCGTTTGATGGCATGGCACAGTGGCTGCATTTGGCATGGCACAGTGGTGACAATTTATGGCACAGTGGCTGCGTTTGATGGCATGGCACAGTGGCTGCATTTGGCATGGCACAGTGGTGACAATTGATGGCACAGTGATTGATTTTGATGGCATGGCACAGTGGTGACAATTGATGGCACAATGGCTGAGTTTGATGGCATGGCACAGTGGCTGCATTTAGCATGGCACAGTGGTGACAATTGATGCCACAGTGATTGCTTTTGATGGCATGGCACAGTGGTAAAAATTGATGGCACAGTGGCTGCATTTAATGGCATGACACAGTGGCTGCATTTGGCATGGCACAGTGGTGACAATTGATGGCACAGTGATTGCTTTTGATGGCATGGCACAGTGGTGACAATTGATGGCACAGTGGCTGCGTTTGATGGCATGGCACAGTGGCTGCATTTGGCATGGCACAGTGGCTGCATTTGGCATGGCACAGTGGTGACAATTTATGGCACAGTGGCTGCGTTTGATGGCATGGCACAGTGGCTGCATTTGGCATGGCACAGTGGTGACAATTTATGGCACAGTGGCTGCGTTTGATGGCATAGTACAGTGGCTGCATTTGGCATGGCACAGTGGTGACAATTGATGGCACAGTGATTGATTTTGATGGCATGGCACAGTGGTGACAATTGATGGCACAATGGCTGAGTTTGATGGCATGGCACAGTGGCTGCATTTGGCATGGCACAGTGGTGACAATTGATGGCACAGTGATTGCTTTTAATGGCATGGCACAGTGGTGACAATTGATGACCCAGTGACTGCGTTTGATGGCATGGCACAGTGGCTGCATTTGGCATGGCACAGTGGTGACAATTGATGGCACAGTGATTTTGCTTAGAATGTAATGGTAAAAAGTCAATATAGAGTTAATAGTAAATTAAATAGATGATCCAAAACCGGTGGTGGAGTGGGCATTGTACTTTTTTGGGTGATGGCTAGTTGTAACACTAAAATGTGGGCCACACAGTTGGGCATGTCCTTTTAAATGCTGCATGAGATGGTCTAGTAGTGAAGTGTCTCCTATGTATTTGAGATTTTGCTGTTGAAAGATCGAATTGTACCTTGTCTGAGTGTGCTGTACTGCACTTATTCATGTTACTTTTGTGTCTTCCTGTGTTTTTTTTTTGTTGTTCTTCAATAAAACCCTATTTGATAAAAAAAAAAATAGATAATCCAAATAGGAGATGCAAGTGTAGTGTAACAGCTCAAGAGTACCTGTTAAACGGGCGGCTGTCCTACTGCGGCAAGATGTTATAGGGGCGTAGCCTGAGGGACCCGAAGATGACGGGGTGATCCAGAAGGAGATGAGGCCCACACACGCACGGATGCAGGTACTGACAGGCAAACCTGCATCAATTCCCGAAGAACGGAGCCGCGCTTCAGCGAGAGGGTCCCTGACGCACGTGCAGCGTCGCCGGGAAGCCGTCCAATAGGAAGCAGGGCGTACTCCAATGACATCAACCAAAATGATGATTGGACCAATTGGAGGCACAGATCAATGGAGATGGATAATAGCCGTGACTAATAGCATCGAAGCATAGGCCGCAAATCCGCGGCCTCAATTAGCGGCGATCGCGGCACGATGCGATCGCGGGTGAGGGCCAGATTAAAAGGTCTGCCGGGCCATATACTCAATGTAAATATAGCAGTTTTCAGTAATCAGTTTCAGCATCTACCGTACCTATCCCTGTAAACACTCTGTGAAATGTGCCTAACTATTCCCTGTCTACTCCGATGCACACTGACTAAAGACTGATGGCACCTAAGAAACCCCCCATCTCTTCTAAGCTACTGTATACAGTATGACCACAGTTCAGAGGCTAGGAAGTGCACTGGTGATAATTGTTTGCTATCAACATAAACAGCCACATTAGTCCACTGAACTACACATGACTTCGGTTTGGGGAGATTTTATGTTCAACTCAAACCCAAATTTCATCCATACTCGGCACCTGGAAACAAAAATCTAGAACCTCTGCTTTAAAAATAGCCACATGTATCTTTGATTTCTGGTTACTGCCGCCTGTTCATAATTAGATCTACACAGCAATCAGCTTACAAAGATGTAGAGTCTTTACAGGGTGATCAGGTTTACCCCAATAGCATTAAGATGCAATACCAATTAGATCTACTTTCTGTCTCAAGTACATTTTACCAAAATGGTAAAATTAACCTCTTAGGCGCAAGCGCCTCCCGACCCTTTAGGAGTTTTTTGATCAAAGTAGAAGAAATGGCTGCACTCCATAATTTATGAAAATTATTTTATGAGAACATCCCAAGTGCTGACAAAAACAGAAAGCTGGAAGACGCATTTCACACACTACTTCAGGTGCACTTAACCACTTCAGCTCCGGAAGATTTGGCTGCCCATTGACCGGGCCATTTTTTGCGATACGGCACTGTGTTGCTTTAACTAACAATTGCGCGCTCCTGCGATGTTGTACCCAAACAAAATTTACGTCCTTTTTCCCCCACAAATAGAGATTTCTTTTAGTGGTGTTTGATTACCTCTGCGGTTTTTATTTTTTGTGCTATAAACAAAAAAAGAGCAACAATTTTGAAAAAAAAAAAAAAAACACAATATCTCTTACTTTTTGCCATAGTAAATATCCCAATTTAATAAATAAATACAGTTACTCAGTTTAGGCCGATATGTATTCGTCTACATATTTTTGGTAGACAAAATCGAAATGATGTGCAAAAGTTATAGGGCCAGATTCAGGTACATCTGCGCATTATTGGACCGGCGTAGCGCACCGCCTTTACGTTAGACTGGCGCAATGTAGCGGCGCAATCACCCTATTCTCGTCGGTTTTACGCAGAAATTTGCACCTGCGCAACGTTATTTCAGAGGTGCAAGGCGGAGTAATACAAATTGGGAAGGACGTGGGCGTGTTACATTGAAATGAGCCGTGACCCCATGCAAATGAAGGGCCGGCCGGCTCGCGCATGCGCGCTTGAAGCAGACCATGGTCAGCACCTCTGTGCGCATGCTCACAACCCGGGAACGGCGCAATCAGTGGAATTGGAAGTGGACTAGGGCAAATTAGTGAACTACGCAAACAGCATAAATAGACAGAGACAAACGCACTTCCTTTGCAAAAGTACACCCCTTTGTATCCCTCCCTATACAGCAAGGTGCTTTTGTTCTGTTGTTTATTAGCGTTTGTTTGTTTGTTTGTTTGTGACGTGTCTTTGAGAGTGATTTTTGTCTTTTATGTGTTTTTTTTCTTGTTATTTTGTTTAAATTATATTTTTGCTGGGCATTTTTTATTTTTGCTGGTCACATTTTTTTTTTTTGGTTCTGTTTGTGTATGATTTGGGAATGTGGGGGTGACATTCCTGCCGGAAAAGGGGTGTCACCCTCATTTGTGGTGAAGAAGTGATCCCCAGGTCCGTGTGAATGGTGTATGAATGTACAGTGACATAATTGGAGCCGTGGCATGGCGTTGCTGCTCACAGGTCCTGCATTGTGGGCTTGTGCCAATCCAATGTGATGAGGATGTGATGTGTCTGTGCTAGGGACCACAGTGGTGTGCATGCATGCATTCTCATTGTGCCACGATTAATGTGTGTGTTTAACGTGCAAAGATGCCTAATGTGAGCTGTCTCCTGAATGCTCTTCCCTCAGAAGACGGGGTAGCCTTGGTTAGGGGGGTTCCGTATAGGAGTCATGAGATGGGGTCCCAGTGCATATGCAGAGTCACCCTGAAGGGATAAGACAGGAGGATGTTAGTAGTGTGTGTGCCCCTTGTGATTTCAGCATCATGGGGGGGACAGCCATGCCTGCCACCCATGTTACTCACCAACCAGCCAGCTGTCCCCATACATGTTCTGTTCGAAATCTGTGGGGATGGGGCTCTGATTGTATATGTAGCTGTCATGGGTGTCATGGGTAGTGTCATGTGTTGGGCTGGTGATTAGTGTTGAGCAGAATATGCCATATTCGATTTCGCAATATATCTCGAATATATAGTCGAATATTCGAGATATATTCGTTAAATGCGAATATTCGCGATATTTTTTGGAAATGAAATGATTGCGAAATTTCGCTATTGCGAATGCGAATTGCGAATGCGAATGAAATTTCGAGAAATGCGGAAGGAGCACTCTGATTGGCTCAGAATATTCGTGATATTTTATAATACAAAATAATTGCGAAATTTCGAGAAATGCGGAATGGAGCACTCTGATTGGCTCAGAATATTCGTGATATATTACAATACAAAATAATTGCGAATATTCGGCAAATGCGGAAGGAGCACTCTGATTGTCTCAGAATATTCGTGATATTTTATAATACAAAATATATAAACAGAAAAAATCGCGCTAAAAACTGAAAATAAACAAATGTGGTGTGTCAAACACTTACACATTAAAGATATTTATAAGAAAGTCCTGCATAATATGATGTTAACAGACTGGAACTGGATTCAAAGTTCAAAGTAGTTTTCACACATAAAAAAATCCATCGATAGATTCAAAGGTTCAGATATTAGAAGACTCCCAGGTGATGATGATGAAAACAAAACACTCCAGACAAGGTGTTTACAGGAGAACCTCCACCACATATATATGTATGGCCTCTTACCAGATAAAGATAAAAAGACAGCATTCAGATATAAACATGTTTACTGGAAGGCTCTCACTTGTAGTCACCTGGATGTAGGCAATCTCCTCGTGTGCCCAAAGACCATAAAAGCAGGAAACAACAAGGCTCACATAGTGTGAATCGTTCATTTAATATAAAAAGTAATAATAGTAATGCACTTACAAACATTGGTCGTTTAAAGGCATGGAAAAATGTAGCCGGCCGGCTAGCAAACACAGCCCGTATCTTCCGGGTATGGATCGTATGCGCGGTGACGTCAGCACGTCTCCTCCCTACGTTTCGTCACAAATGGGACGTGTTCACGGGATACAGGCGGCGTGCTGAATCACCGCAATTATAGTCATGACGTAGAGCGCAGCCTCGATGTGAGCATAACCTAGCTCTCCGCCCGCCATATTGGAAACTGGAAACCAGCTTATCGCATGCGGCGGTGATTAATCTACCTTTATGCGATATTGCCAATCAATCGAAAACTCGGCATCATTACTGAACTGTCTAGAGACAGACTCAGCAGTCGAATCCTAAATATACACAAAACTTTAGACCAAAGATAAAAATCTGGGAATAGAGAGCCTAGCAATCATTTCATGTGCAGGAAAATATAAGTTATGTAACCCAACTAACGCTAGATGGAGCTCACAACCAGCTTGCTTCTCGCTCACAAACACTGTGTTAAAACAGAATATAAATGAAAAAAATATATATAAAAAGGACAATAATAAATAATAAAAAAATATAAAAATAAGTACCAAATATTCAATTAGTACAAAATGTATATATAAAAAATTATATGGAGACACACATTATTAAAACAATAAAATATATATTCTATACCAAAGATATATATTAAAGATGCCAACCTCATAGTCTTACATTTTCATTCTCATCAAGGTCTAGACAGAGGGCCCAACTCGTTTAGGATTATTCAAAAAAAAAAAAAAAAATCCCCATATCTTATTACGAATTGGCTATAAAGCAGTTTACATCTACTTCGATGTTAAGCCCCAGAGGTGTAAAGCATTTTAATTCATACGCCCAGGCCATTTCAGATTTGGAAATAGTTCTCACTAGGTGGCTACCCCTCCAATGGGGGCTAAATTTGTCTATTCCTAAAAATATAGTGTTCTTAGGATCCATTTTATGGGTGACAAGATAATGTTTGGACACAGAATGTTTAGTGTAGCCCAACCTAATGTTTTTGATATGTTCGTTCAAACGAACTTGTAGGGGGCGTTTAGTTCTGCCCACATATTGCAGGCCACACGGACATTGCAACAAGTAGACCACCCCCGTGGTGGAACATGTAATAAAGGGTTTAATGGGGTAGCTTTTCGATGTCTGTGTAGAGATGAACGTCGTCGTTCTCCTTGAATTACAACCATTTAGTGAACATACTTGGCACCTGCCACATTTATAATACCCAGTCAGTCCAGATAAAAATCTAGATTCCATACTAGGGGGATTCATAATGTTAGGGGCTATTTTATCTTTGAGTGAAGGTGCACCCCTAAAAACAACCTGAGGTTTGGTTGGTAGTATACTTCCCAACACCTTGTCGCTTTTTAAGATATGCCAATGTTTATTAACAATGTGTTTTATATTGGCATGTTGACAGGAATAGTTAGTAATAAAGGGATTTCGAAATTTATTAGTTGTCCCTCTATCTATTTTTTCTGTCAATAGATCCACTCTATTGACTTCCTGAACCAAAGCCAAAGTACTGTTCAAAGAGTCCTTGGAGTAACCTTTTTCCAAAAATCTTAAAGTAAGGATATCAGCCTGTTCAACAAAGGTTTTATCTTCAGTACAATTTCGTTTTAGATGCAAATATTGGCTTTTGGGCACTGATTTCAGCCATGGGGAATGGTGGCAGCTGGTATTGGGTATAAATGCATTTCTGTCAGTTGCTTTGAAATATGTCGATGTAATAAAACAACCATTTTTGATCGAAACCGTCAAGTCCAAGAAATTAATCTTGTCAGGACTCACTTCATAACTTAAATGTATCCCTCTGTTGTTTATGTTGAGGGAAGTCATGAACAAATTTAAATCAGATTGGGTACCATCCCATAGGAGGAGGATGTCATCTATGTACCTGGCCCACAAAATAATGTGGGGCCTAGTATCTACACAGACGACTACCCCCCTATCTTGTCTAAAAAACTTCCCGTCAAACCAAAAGAAATTATGCATAGCAGCATATTCCAAGAGTTCCATAATGTAGGAGATCTGCTCACTGGGTAAACCTGAATCCCTACCCAAGAAATGGAAAACTGCTTCCAAACCCAATTGATGTGGGATAATAGTATAGAGTGAGGTTACATCTGCAGTTACCAGTAGTAGGCCTGCAGACGGGGTAAGATTAGCCAAAGTATTAATAATTTGCCTGCTGTCCTTGACGTACAAGGGCATACTCCTAACAAGCGGTTGCAGATAAAAATCTATATACTTGCCCACCCGGGACGTAATGGAGTCTATTCCACTAACTATGGGACGTCCCGGGGGGCAAGCGGAATCCTTGTGTACCTTAGGGAGGTAATATATAATCGGGATTCTAGGGCATTCAGGGATAAGGAATGCCTTTTCTTTAGTGTTAAGGATCCCAAGGCTAAAACCCTTAGAAACAAGTTTCACCAGCCTCTTTTTATATTTATCATTGGGATTCAAGCGTAGGGGGGTATAGGTGTCTGTATCCGACAATAAGCGTTCCATCTCTTTCATATAGTCGGCCTTATTAAGGATGACTATGCCCCCCCCTTTATCCGCCGGACGGATGATGATGTCCTTGTTGTTACAAAGAGTTTCAATCCCCTTCACTATGGTTTGTTTATTTTTAATTTGTTTAATTTTAATGTCATCCAAATCTTTCAGGGCAAGATCCCTAAAGACTTTCAATGAGGGGGCCATGTGTCCAGGGGGGTTATATACAGAGGCATTAGATAGGCCCGAATGTATATAATTCTGTGAGATGGTTTTGGAAGGATTGAAGGGATTGGATATCATGTAACGTTGGATATTTAGCTTTCGAACGTATTTCTGTATATCCATATAAGTTGTAAATTTATTTAAATTCTTGGGGGGGGCGTATTTAAGCCCTTTGTTCAAAACAGACAATTCAGAGTCAGTAAGGTGATGGGCACTCAGGTTAAAGATACCTGCCCCCGTTACTTTCTCGGTCTTTTGGGACTGAATGCGCCACCCCCCTCTGGTCCCTCTTTTAGTTCTCCCACTCTTTTTATGCCATTGTCCAGCTCGGGGAAAACCCCACTGAGGTTGTGGTTGTGAATATCCCTCCAAGTACATGTTACCTTGACTAAGGCCATAACCCGGGGGATATCCTCCACTGGCGCCTTGTTGGTTGGCAGAAATTAAGGGGGTCCTATAGTCACCACCTTCAAATGTTGAAATCCCGCTAAGAGGCAGGAAACTATTTTGCGTCAAGACACTATAGTCAACATCATAGTCACCTTCATAGTGAACTATGCCCGTGTCTGTGGGCTGTAGGGGTACGTTGTGAAGAGGGACCCTAGTAGGTAAAGACCCAGAGTGTTGGTATTGCTGTCCTCCAAAATTATTTGGAAAATTTATATTATGTGAGGGTGCTGGGCGAAACTGACCACCCCGCCCACGTGTCCCAGACGCCCCTGAAACCCCAAAATTGGGAAGTCCCCCACCCTGCGGGTGAAAATTCTGAGAAGGTAGAGTCATACCTCCCCTAGAGCCACCCCTACCTCTCCCTGAATAGTTAGGATGCAAGGTGGAAGGCCGTTTACCCGCTTTGGGGGTACCAGTGTGTTTAGGGCGTACCTGAGTACTGATAATTGGAGCAGGGGGATGAGAAATAGTGGTAGCATTAATGTTGGTAGCACCCACAGTGGGAGTAGTGGTGTCCATAGAATGATTATTTCTACCTTGTTCCTCCGCTAAAAGCTTTTGTTGCCAATCAAAAACAATGAGGGACTGATAATCATTCACATCCCTATTATATTTATTTTTCTTTTTATTTCTCTGTTCCCTCTCCTCTTTTTCTAATACTTTAAGAAGATTTTTAGATCTCTCTGTATATTCATCACTAGTCATGAATGGATTCAGTTTTTCTTGGATCAACTTAATTTCCTCATCCAATCTAATTAATTTTGTGGCTTTTGGCAACAAAAGCTTTTAGCGGAGGAACAAGGTAGAAATAATCATTCTATGGACACCACTACTCCCACTGTGGGTGCTACCAACATTAATGCTACCACTATTTCTCATCCCCCTGCTCCAATTATCAGTACTCAGGTACGCCCTAAACACACTGGTACCCCCAAAGCGGGTAAACGGCCTTCCACCTTGCATCCTAACTATTCAGGGAGAGGTAGGGGTGGCTCTAGGGGAGGTATGACTCTACCTTCTCAGAATTTTCACCCGCAGGGTGGGGGACTTCCCAATTTTGGGGTTTCAGGGGCGTCTGGGACACGTGGGCGGGGTGGTCAGTTTCGCCCAGCACCCTCACATAATATACATTTTCCAAATAATTTTGGAGGACAGCAATACCAACACTCTGGGTCTTTACCTACTAGGGTCCCTCTTCACAACGTACCCCTACAGCCCACAGACACGGGCATAGTTCACTATGAAGGTGACTATGATGTTGACTATAGTGTCTTGACGCAAAATAGTTTCCTGCCTCTTAGCGGGATTTCAACATTTGAAGGTGGTGACTATAGGACCCCCTTAATTTCTGCCAACCAACAAGGCGCCAGTGGAGGATATCCCCCGGGTTATGGCCCTAGTCAAGGTAACATGTACTTGGAGGGATATTCACAACCACAACCTCAGTGGGGTTTTCCCCGAGCTGGACAAGGCATAAAAAGAGTGGGAGAACTAAAAGAGGGACTAGAGGGGGGTGGCGCATTCAGTCCCAAAAGACCGAGAAAGTAACGGGGGCAGGTATCTTTAACCTGAGTGCCCATCACCTTACTGACTCTGAATTGTCTGTTTTGGACAAAGGGCTTAAATACGCCCCCCCCAAGAATTTAAATACATTTACAACTTATATGGATATACAGAAATACGTTCGAAAGCTAAATATCCAACGTTACATGATATCCAATCCCTTCAATCCTTCCAAAACCATCTCACAGAATTATATACATTCGGGCCTATCTAATGCCTCTGTATATAACCCCCCTGGACACATGGCCCCCTCATTGAAAGTCTTTAGGGATCTTGCCCTGAAAGATTTGGATGACATTAAAATTAAACAAATTAAAAATAAACAAACCATAGTGAAGGGGATTGAAACTCTTTGTAACAACAAGGACATCATCATCCGTCCGGCGGATAAAGGGGGGGGCATAGTCATCCTTAATAAGGCCGACTATATGAAAGAGATGGAACGCTTATTGTCGGATACAGACACCTATACCCCCCTACGCTTGAATCCCAATGATAAATATAAAAAGAGGCTGGTGAAACTTGTTTCTAAGGGTTTTAGCCTTGGGATCCTTAACACTAAAGAAAAGGCATTCCTTATCCCTGAATGCCCTAGAATTCCGATTATATATTACCTCCCTAAGGTACACAAGGATTCCGCTTGCCCCCCGGGACGTCCCATAGTTAGTGGAATAGACTCCATTACGTCCCGGGTGGGCAAGTATATAGATTTTTATCTGCAACCGCTTGTTAGGAGTATGCCCTCGTACGTCAAGGACAGCAGGCAAATTATTAATACTTTGGCTAATCTTACCCCGTCTGCAGGCCTACTACTGGTAACTGCAGATGTAACCTCACTCTATACTATTATCCCACATCAATTGGGTTTGGAAGCAGTTTTCCATTTCTTGGGTAGGGATTCAGGTTTACCCAGTGAGCAGATCTCCTACATTATGGAACTCTTGGAATATGCTGCTATGCATAATTTCTTTTGGTTTGACGGGAAGTTTTTTAGACAAGATAGGGGGGTAGCCATGGGGGCTAAGTATGCCCCTAGTTTGGCAAACCTCTTCATGGCCAAATGGGAGGAGGATGTCGTCTGTGTAGATACTAGGCCCCACATTATTTTGTGGGCCAGGTACATAGATGACATCCTCCTCCTATGGGATGGTACCCCATCTGATTTAAATTTGTTCATGACTTCCCTCAACATAAACAACAGAGGGATACATTTAAGTTATGAAGTGAGTCCTGACAAGATTAATTTCTTGGACTTGACGGTTTCGATCAAAAATGGTTGTTTTATTACATCGACATATTTCAAAGCAACTGACAGAAATGCATTTATACCCAATACCAGCTGCCACCATTCCTCATGGCTGAAATCAGTGCCCAAAAGCCAATATTTGCGTCTAAAACGAAATTGTACTGAAGATAAAACCTTTGTTGAACAGGCTGATATCCTTACTTTAAGATTTTTGGAAAAAGGTTACTCCAAGGACTCTTTGAACAGTACTTTGGCTTTGGTTCAGGAAGTCAATAGAGTGGATCTATTGACAGAAAAAATAGATAGAGGGACAACTAATAAATTTCGAAATCCCTTTATTACTAACTATTCCTGTCAACATGCCAATATAAAACACATTGTTAATAAACATTGGCATATCTTAAAAAGCGACAAGGTGTTGGGAAGTATACTACAACCAAACCTCAGGTTGTTTTTAGGGGTGCACCTTCACTCAAAGATAAAATAGCCCCTAACATTATGAATCCCCCTAGTATGGAATCTAGATTTTTATCTGGACTGACTGGGTATTATAAATGTGGCAGGTGCCAAGTATGTTCACTAAATGGTTGTAATTCAAGGAGAACGACGACGTTCATCTCTACACAGACATCGAAAAGCTACCCCATTAAACCCTTTATTACATGTTCCACCACGGGGGTGGTCTACTTGTTGCAATGTCCGTGTGGCCTGCAATATGTGGGCAGAACTAAACGCCCCCTACAAGTTCGTTTGAACGAACATATCAAAAACATTAGGTTGGGCTACACTAAACATTCTGTGTCCAAACATTATCTTGTCACCCATAAAATGGATCCTGAGAACACTATATTTTTAGGAATAGACAAATTTAGCCCCCATTGGAGGGGTAGCCACCTAGTGAGAACTATTTCCAAGTCTGAAATGGCCTGGGCGTATGAATTAAAATGCTTTACACCTCTGGGGCTTAACATCGAAGTAGATGTAAACTGCTTTATAGCCAATTCGTAATAAGATATGGGGATTTTTTTTTGGAATAATCCTAAACGAGTCTAGACCTTGATGAGAATGAAAATGTAAGACTATGAGGTTGGCATCTTTAATATATATCTTTGGTATAGAATATATATTTTATTGTTTTAATAATGTGTGTCTCCATATAATTTTTTATATATACATTTTGTACTAATTGAATATTTGGTACTTATTTTTATATTTTTTTATTATTTATTATTGTCCTTTTTATATATATTTTTTTCATTTATATTCTGTTTTAACACAGTGTTTGTGAGCGAGAAGCAAGCTGGTTGTGAGCTCCATCTAGCGTTAGTTGGGTTACATAACTTATATTTTCCTGCACATGAAATGATTGCTAGGCTCTCTATTCCCAGATTTTTATCTTTGGTCTAAAGTTTTGTGTATATTTAGGATTCGACTGCTGAGTCTGTCTCTAGACAGTTCAGTAATGATGCCGAGTTTTCGATTGATTGGCAATATCGCATAAAGGTAGATTAATCACCGCCGCATGCGATAAGCTGGTTTCCAGTTTCCAATATGGCGGGCGGAGAGCTAGGTTATGCTCACATCGAGGCTGCGCTCCACGTCATGACTATAATTGCGGTGATTCAGCACGCCGCCTGTATCCCGTGAACACGTCCCATTTGTGACGAAACGTAGGGAGGAGACGTGCTGACGTCACCGCGCATACGATCCATACCCGGAAGATACGGGCTGTGTTTGCTAGCCGGCCGGCTACATTTTTCCATGCCTTTAAACGACCAATGTTTGTAAGTGCATTACTATTATTACTTTTTATATTAAATGAACGATTCACACTATGTGAGCCTTGTTGTTTCCTGCTTTTATGGTCTTTGGGCACACGAGGAGATTGCCTACATCCAGGTGACTACAAGTGAGAGCCTTCCAGGATACATGTTTATATCTGAATGCTGTCTTTTTATCTTTATCTGGTAAGAGGCCATACATATATATGTGGTGGAGGTTCTCCTGTAAACACCTTGTCTGGAGTGTTTTGTTTTCATCATCATCACCTGGGAGTCTTCTAATATCTGAACCTTTGAATCTATCGATGGATTTTTTTATGTGTGAAAACTACTTTGAACTTTGAATCCAGTTCCAGTCTGTTTACATCATATTATGCAGGACTTTCTTATAAATATCTTTAATGTGTAAGTGTTTGACACACCACATTTGTTTATTTTCAGTTTTTAGCGCGATTTTTTCTGTTTACATATTGTCTTGGTGTAGTCTAACACTTTTTTTATCGCTGCTTTCCATACAATTGTGTTGTTTTTGAACGAGCGCTATATTTTTACCTCTACTATAATACAAAATAATTGCGAAATTTCGATAAATGCGGAATGGATCACTCTGATTGGCTCAGAATATTCGTGATATATTACAATACAAAATAATTGCGAATATTCGGCAAATGCGGAAGGAGCACTCTGATTGTCTCAGAATATTTGTGATATTTTATAATACAAAATAATTGCGAAATTTCGAGAAATGCGGAATGGAGCACTCTGATTGGCTCAGAATATTCGTGATATATTACAATACAAAATAATTGTGAATATTCGGCAAATGCGGAAGGAGCACTCTCATTGGCTCAGAATATTCGTGATATTTTATAATACAAAATAATTGCGAAATTTCGAGAAATGCGGAATGGAGCACTCTGATTGGCTCAGAATATTTGTGATATTTTATAATACAAAATAATTGCGAAATTTCGAGAAATGCGGAATGGAGCACTCTGATTGGCTCAGAATATTCGTGATATATTACAATACAAAATAATTGCGAATATTCGGCAAATGCGGAAGGAGCACTCTGATTGGCTCAGAATATTCTTGATATTTTATCGTGATTTCGCAAAAATGCGAATGAGAAATTGATTGCGGAATTTCGACAGTAACGCTCTGAAATCGAATATATGTGTTATTTTAGCTAAAAACAATATTGCGAATTTCTCGAAAATAATCGCGCGATATCGCTATTGCCGAATAATCGCATTGCGATTTTTCGGCAATATAAAATGATCGCTGCAGCTACTCGGCCCAAGGTCTCTAATCATACCAGCAATGCTTTTAGACGTCGATGGGGATCTCTAGGATGTGATCTGTTCTAAAAAAATTTTTTAAAAATACGAATATTCGAAATAGCGAATATTCACCGCGAAATTCGGAATATATCGCGAATACTCGAATATGCCATATTCGAGCCGAATATTCGCAATACGAATATTCGTGAGCAACACTACTGGTGATGTCCTCCTGCAGGGTTGTGGTTAATTCCATGATGGCATATGAGGGGTGAATCTGAAGATGCAAGACACCTCAGAATCACTCATGCCATAGATGTCTATGCGTGTGTGATATATCCTCTCCCGTGAAGAGTGAAGAGTGAGGGGCTTGTATCAGATAAGAATATTGTATTAGATTAGATTAAAGCGGAGTTCCACCCTCAAATATGACTTTTCATCATTATTTCTAAAAAAATGTCATTAGCCCTTTAAGAAAAACCAAATTTTTTTTTCATGCATTGAAACCCTTGTTGCTAGGCAGATTAGTAAATCTGCCAGCTTCCTGAACAGCGGTGTGTTAGCTATCTCACCTACACCGCACAGACTCCTGGGAATGTAGTGGGTGTTACTCCCCAGGAGTCTGTGCCTCCCCATCTTTGAAGAATCGTGAGAGTTTTTCAATCGCCATGTTGAATAAGGGCACAAAGCCCTTAGTTTTTTCTACTACTAAAGGAACAAGAAAGAGAGAGAGAGAGAGAGAGAGAGAGAGAGAGTGAGCAGCAATGACAACAGCAGCAGGAGCAGAGAAGCAAGGAAGCACTTGTATTACTAAAGCAGCTAAATCATCTACTTGTTTATCCCAGAGAAGGTAAGAGCTTATACTGAGGAACATCTGCTTTAATTGTGCTCACTTTCTTTAGCTTTATCTCAAACCTGTTAACTGTGCTTGCTCCCTCTGTTTTCTGCATGTTTGATCACTGTTTTTTCTGTTCTGTTCTAATTTTTTTTTTTTGTGTTGTTTTTTATTTCTTTCCCTTTCTGTGCCTGTATAAGAGTGCAATTTAATTTAACCCCCTTTTTTCTTTTATTGTTTTGTCTATTTTTTAATTTAATCATTCTGTATGTTAATTGTTGTATATTTTATTATATATCCTTATAATTATATCTGTAATTTCTTCTAAATAATTAATTTACATTTTATTTTATTTTATTTTAGTGATATCCATGTATTATTTCTGAAGAAGATTCAAGGAATAAATTAATAATCTGAATTTATTTATCAATAACCAGGTACGTTTCATATTTTTTTTTTTTGTTTGTTTTAAAGTTTTATCAACTATCCACCATTTTGTCTTCGAAGTTCATCTTTTCTACATTCACCCCACCTCCCTCCGTCTCATCTTCCCTCCACCTCATCTTCCCTCTCCCTCACTGTATCTCATACCTCTTCGTTATAACAATCATCATCAGCCGCATTCTCACCCTCACCCTCGCCCTTATACTCATCCTTACAATCATCGTTATCCTCACCTTCATACTTATAATCATCTTCATGTTTACAATCACCATTATCCTTATCCACATCATTCCTCTCCTTGACTCTCATCATCATCCACACCATTATCCTCAGGCTTTTTCTCATTCTCGTCCACAACTTCTTTCTGCACCCTTTTAATCATCGTTATCCTCAAGCTCACCCACACTCTTATTCTCATACCCTTGGCATAAACCCCATCATCATCCTCTTCCATACCCCTACACTCAACCTCATCAACATTTTCCTCATCCCTGTACTCGCACTTACCATCATCCTCATCCTGATCCTCATCCACAACATCTTTCTGCAACCTTACAATCATCCTAAACCTCACCCTCACTATTATCCTCATACCTGCACCCCACCACATCCTCTGCCTTAACCACATCATCATCCTAATCCATACCCTTAGGCACCTTTCACACTGTAGTGGGATCTGTGGTGGCGTTATACCCCCCGCTAAAAATAGTATCGATATACCGCCGGAATTGCTGTGGTAATCGGCGGCTAGCCATGCTGTACTAACCCCCGCTAGCGACCGAGAAAGGGTTAATACCGCCCGCAATGTGCCTCTGCAGAGGCGCATTGCGGGCGGTATTGCCACAGTTTCCCATTGTTTTAAATGGGAAGGAGCGGTAAACACGCCGCTCCTCTCACCGCTCCAAAAATGCTGCTGGCACAAGATTTATTTATTTCCCACCAGTGCATCGCCTCAGTGTAAAAGCCATCGGGCTTTCACATAGAGTATGCAGTGAAGGAGTTGTTCTTGCAGTATAGCAGCGCTATTTTTAGCGATGGACCGCCTGAAATACGCCTCAGTGTGAAAGGGGCCTTACACTCAACCTCATCATCACCATTATCATCATCCCTGCACTCAGCATCATCCTCAATCGCACTATTATCCTTCTACCGGCACTCACCCACACCCTCTGTCTTAACCTCATCATCCTTATCTATACCCTTACACTCCACCTCAACATCAGCATTATCCTCATCCCTGCACTCGCACTTACCATCATCCTCATCTTCTTCCTCGTCCACATCCACAAGATCTTTTTGCACCCTTAGGGCCCTTTCACACGAGGTGGATCAGTATTGATGTGTGTCCGTTTGCTCAGCGGAGATCGCTCCGTGAATCCCCGCTGAGCTGTCAGCTGACAGGGCGGTCCCCTCACACTGTGCAGGGATTCGTCCTGTTTTTTCTCAGCTCTCCCCTATGGGGGATTGGATGAAAACGGACCGTTTGTCCCTGTTCATCCGATCCGGCAGACGGAAGAAAAAATAGGCTTTTCTTCCATCCGCAAAAGCGAATCTTTGCGTAGACAGACAATTACGGGTGTCAGTGTATGTTCATCCGCTGAAACCCGCTGTCCCATAGGGATACTTGTATGTCCGTATTTCTTGTCAAATATATCTTTATTGGAATATGAAATAGGCGGTATACAAAAAATATAAGGAATATTAAACAGAAGAAAAACAAAGAGAGTACAAATATGCAATTGTAGAAATAAAGAAACTTAGCAGTGTTGAGAGGAGTTCTAACATGAAATAACATTCCTCTTGTGAAAATCGTTAGGGCGCACTTTACGGTTTTGCCATATAAGATTGGTACTGTGTAATAATGAACGGATCAAAGGAGATGTTTCCTTTTATGTTCAGTTCGTACCTTAATGTCTAGTAGATTATACGATAAAGTTAACTGAGGCATCTATATAAAATATCTGCCCATGAGTTACTAACAGTTAATACCAACTTACAAGAAAAAGAAAAACTCCTTAATAGAGTAAAAATTGTAACATCAAGAATAAAAAGAAAAAAAAAAGAAAAGAGAAATAAAGCATGAAGGGAGGGGATTGGGGGAGGGGTGTCTGCAGGACCGGACCGGGAAATCCCACCAACCGCCAAGATGGTTCAATTGCCGTTTCGATGGGTGGGCTACCATGGCAACAATACATCTTTATTAAAAGCTTTCAGTGTTGTGTATGTAATCCAGGGCGTCCAAATTTGTTCAAACCTTGTGATCATGTCATTTTCTATTGCCGTCATTTTGGCATATAACATCGCGTTACTCATTCTGTTGATTGTTTCGTTCACTGGAATGCTTGAGGTTTTCCATGCCTTCGCTATGGTCTGCTTTGCTGCCGTAAGAAGCTGCTTAATCAGGTTAAATTGTATATGCGACAAGATACTGGGTTTTAGGTTGAGCAATGCCAGTTTGGGGTCTAATGGTATTTTTTTATTAGTTAAAGTATGTGCTATTTGAAAAATTTCGGACCAAAATGATTGGGCTTTTGGACATGACCACCAAGTGTGAAAGTATGTTCCGCTCTCTGTACAGCCTCTGAAACACAGGTCTGAATGATTTTGTGAAAATTTAGCTATTTTTGCCGGCACCAAGTACCATCTTGAAAGCACTTTATAGTTTGTCTCAGAGGCTGATACATTAATTGAAGCAGTTTTGGTATTGAGCCAAATTTGATTCAATTCTGCGGGGCTCAATTCTGCACCAAGGTCCTCCTCCCATTTACTAATGTATGGTAGTTTCCAAGAGTCAGATTGTGTTTGCAGCTGGGCGTATAGGGTGGAAATCACACTTCTGGCGTGTGGATTGTCCTTACATATGTTTTCAAAACTGGAGTATATGATGGGTGAAATTGGTGTATTTACTGGTGGGAGAAAGAAATTTTTTATTTGCAGGTATCTAAAAAGTTCACCATGTGGTATACCATGTGAATCACAGAGTGACGGGAAGGGGACAATGGAGTTGGAGTTAAAAAACTGGAACTTTTGAGTACAGTCTCTCTTTACCCATTCTTTGAATGTGTTAGGGAAGACCCAGGCGGGGTAGAAATCTGGGTTTTTAATAAAAGACAGCAGAGGGCAATGTGGAGATTGTAGGTTTTTCTTTACCCTGATCTTGTCCCAGAGGGTAAGTGAGTGTTTGGTGATAGGGTTGCTAATATTTTTTACGAGATTTGGGGGGGATCCACAGTAAGTTGGATATCGAGATGGGATCACAATCTAAAGCTTCAATTGAAACCCAAAGGGGAATTTCACATTTAGCGTGATATTTTGTCAGAGTCGCCAATTGGGCCGCTTGGTAATATTTTGTGAAGTTGGGGTACCCAATCCCGCCGTTGGTTTTGGGGAGTTCCAAGACTTGTGGTTTGATTCTGGGTCGGGAGGGACCCCAAATAAAGGAAGAGATCCGTTTTTGGATTATTCTCATGTAGTATGCCGGAATTGGTATAGGGAGTACTCTAAAAAGGTATAGGAGCTTCGGCAATATTGTCATTTTTACTGCGTTTAATTTCCCAAACCACGACAAGGGAAGTTGTGTCCAAGATTTCAGTAGACTTGATATATGTTTTAACAGTATGGGGTAATTATACGAGAATAGGTCTGCTATTTCTGCTGTTAGGTGGATTCCTAAATAGGGGATGCTTTTCCCGGGCCAGTTAAAGGGGAGTCCAGATTTGGTAGCTGTTAATTCTGTGTCCGATAATGAAATGTTTAGGGCAAGACATTTTTTAGGATTAATTGCTAAACCTGATATAGTTGCGAAATGATTCAGAATTGGGATGAGGTTAGGGCCGGACACTTGGGGGGGGGAGGATAAGAAAAGTAAAATGTCATCCGCGTAGAGGCATAATTTATGTTTAAACCCACCCAATTCTATGCCTAATATCTTAGGGTCCAATCTAATTCTTTGGGCTAGGGGTTCTATCAGGAGGGCGAACAGCAAAGGAGATAGGGGACAGCCTTGTCTTGTTCCTCTCTGGACTGCAAACGTATCAGATTTGTAACCTGCGTATTTGACGTAAGCTTTTGGATTGTTGTACAGTGCCATAACCCAATTTCTAAAATTTTGACCGAAGCCCCAATTCTGTAAGGTATATTCCATGTAGGACCACGAGACGGAATCAAAGGCCTGTTTGATGTCCAGAGATATGAAGCAGGCTGGGATTTTCCTCTCCTTGGCTGAATGAGCAAGCAAGCATGCCCTCCGAATATTATCCCCTGCCTGTCTAGTGGGCATGAAACCCACCTGGTCCCGGTGAATCAATGATC
This sequence comes from Rana kukunoris, assembly GCA_029574335.1. Classification (NCBI taxonomy): domain Eukaryota; kingdom Metazoa; phylum Chordata; class Amphibia; order Anura; family Ranidae; genus Rana; species Rana kukunoris. The sequence continues at coordinate 94,487 of JAJQKJ010000111.1, forward strand.
CTATAATCTTGTTTAGGCGGCTGGCTAGAATTTTACCTAAGAGTTTAATATCCGTGTTCAACATGGATATAGGGCGGAAATTTTCGCTAAGGGTGGAGTCAGAGTGTGGTTTTGGGATCATGCAGATCGTGGCTGTTAGTGATTCCTGCCTGAAGGAGTTTGATTTTAAGAGGTCGTTGTATGCATCTGCTAAAGTGGGGGAGATTATGCTAGTGAAGGTTTTGTAGTATCTGGCTGAAAACCCGTCGGGACCTGGTCTTTTATTTAACTTAAGTTCTTTTATAGCTCCCATGACGTCATCGTGTGTTATTGGTTTCTCTAATTCTGTTCTTTGGGCTCCTGTCACTTGCGGGAGTTGTAATTGTGAAAAAAAGGAGTCAGTTTCCGATTTATTAAAGGTATTTGATTCCGAAAGTAATTTTTTGAGGTGGGCGCTAAATTTCTGCACTATTTTGATGGGGTTGCTGGTGAGGTTTTGTTTCGCAATTTTCAGTTTTACTGGGTTATGGGACTTGTTTATCGAGTTTAAAGCTCTTGCCAAGAGTGTTCCCGGTTTGTTGGAGTTCTTATAGTAGGAGTGTTTGGACCTGGTTAGAGTTTTTATAGCAGAGTTCGTAAGGAAAAGGTCATATTCCAGGTGGGTCTCGTCTAAGCGTGCTTTGGTGCTGGGGGAGTGATTCTGCTGAAAGGCTAGGAATGCTAAGTTGTAATCTGTTTCCAATTTTCTCCCTAACTGCAAGCGTTCTCTTTTATGAATTCCCAGTTGTCTTTGAAGAAAACCTCTAAGCACAGGCTTGTGGGCTTCCCAGAGTGTGAGGGGAGATGTTTCTGGGTGAGTGTTGAATTCTAAATATTCTTTTAAATTTTGCTCAATTGCGGAACAGTGGACGGGATGTTTAAGAAGAACTTCTGGGAGATACCAGGTAGGGTCATGATTCTTAGGAATTGTGGATGAGAAAGTTGTGAAGACTGCATTGTGATCTGACCAGGGAATAGGAATGATGCTAGAATCAAGTACTTCTGGCAACATTCCAATGGTAGTAAAAATATGGTCAATACGGCTAGAAGATCTATGAGGGTTTGAGTAGTATGTATATATACGTTTCGTTGGGTTGGATTCTCTCCAAGTGTCCACCAATTTATGTTTAGATAATAGGTTGGGGAGGGACCCCTTAGTATTCTGTTTTGGGGGGGCGTAAGGGGTTCTATCCAAGAAAGGGAGGATAACCTGGTTAGAATCACCGCACATGAAGAGAGCTCCCATCTTGTGCGTGTTAACGATTTGGAGGAGATGAGATGACATGAACGGTAATGGGTTCTGATTAGGCGCATAGTATGACACTACCGTCGCTACCGTGTCCATTATGTGCCCTGTTAGGATTAGGTAGCGTCCCTCTGGGTCTTTTATTTCTGACTTCAAGGTAAAGGGTGTTGATCTGTGGAATGCAATAAGGGTGCCTCTCTTTTTGGTAGAGGCGGATGCTGTGTATACTTGTGGGTAGGATGCATTATAGTATTTAGGAGTGGATTGAGGGGTAAAGTGGGTTTCTTGCAAAAAAACTATATGTGCTTTCTTAGCCTGAAAGTGTCTAAATGCCTTGGAACGTTTCTGAGGAACATTGAGGCCCTGTACGTTGAGCGATAACAAGTTTAACGGAGCCATGGCAGCCAAACCATCATGAAAATCTTACCTTGGCCGTTCACGGTGCGATGTCCCGGTCCAGCCCATGCAGACAGGAAGGGAGAAGAAAGGGGGGGGGGGTGTCAAAAATATTATCCTTGAAAAAAAGATAGAAAACATTACAAGACATAGAATTCTTAAACAACTTTATATTAACTGAGTGTCCAAGTCTGGCCCGTGAAGGGGAGAATAAGTTCCCTTCAGGGGAAAAAATGCCCACGTCTAGGTCCGGCATAATATTGCCGGGTCCAGAGGAGGGTCTAAGGTGGCGCATGTTGTTTCCGTGCATCGGAGACCCGCATACTGAAAAAAAAGAAACAAAAAGGCAAAAGATAAAACTTTCAGGCTCCCCTCAGGGTGCCTGAAGTTGCGTTGCTGAAGAGTGTCAGCTTGATGAGGGTAGGGTGTTTGATTAGCAGTGCCCTAGGGAGAGCATTTCTAAATAAATGGAGCATAGCTTAGATGGGGGCCTGAGGTGTGCAGGCGGGGTTGCTTTGCTTCCAATCTATGGGCAGGAATAAGTGGTACTAGGGAGAGCATCTATGTGAAAGTGCTGCAAGGGGATGTGTCAAGACAGCGGGTTTCTGCCCCATTCCATATAAAGTGGGTGGGTAGATGCTTAGTAATTGGAGTTGGGAGTTCTAGAACGTGAAAAAAAAAAAAAAAAAAAGGAGGGGGGGGGAGCTGCTATAGGTTAGATAGAAAAGTGAGGTCAAATTTGGTGGGGTGTTGCGGCCTCCTGTGCAGAGGTAGAGTCAGATTGGGGTGCCAGATTAATCCGATTATTGGGTAAAGGGAGAAGTGCATTGTTAGAATGCTCTTGTATGGAAAGTTCAGTCCATAGTATCTGTTTCTTGTTCCTGGGGCTGGTCCATGAATCTGCCACGTTTACTTGATTGTTGCACGCCGTTATTTTGTTCCTGGTATGGTGAATCATTGCGTGGAGAGGAGGATGCTGTTCTCCTGCGTGTTGTACTTGTTGAAGTTGGCCTGTCGATTAACTTGAAGTCTAAAAGAGCTTGGTGAAGCTGGTCTGGTGTTCTGCATACAATTTTTGTCCCCTGATAGGTGAATCGCAGTGAGAAGGGGAAACCTCACTGATATTTTATATTCCGGTTTTGTAGCTCCATTAGGAGAGGCTTCATAGCCCTCCTTTTAGTTATAGTCAGTTGCGATATATCTGCAAAGATCTGGTATTTGTGGCCCTGAAATGAAAGACATTCTTTTCCTCTGGCGGCTTCCAGTATTTGTTCTTTTGTCTTGTAGAAGTGAAATTTTGCTATTATGTCCCTAGGGGGACCGTCAGCTTTTTTAGAGGTGAGTGCCCTATGTACTCTGTCCATTTCTAGCCTTTCTACCGGTATCCCAGGGAGAAGCTCTTGGCACAATGCCTGAGTAGTGGCTTGCAGGTCTGTGACTGACTCAGGGATACCTCTAAACCTTAGGTTAGACCTCCTGGCCCTGTTCTCAAAGTCCTCCAATCTGCTTTGCAGTATTAAATTTTCTTCTTTGAGAGTGTCTATTTCTGACAGGCATTCCTGGGTGTATATTTCTATTTCTTCTACTCTAGTTTCCAGGGCTTCCGTGCGGCTACCCAGCTCCCTGATTTCCTTGGTAAGGTTGGCTGTAATCTGGTCTGAGGTGATTTGCAGGGCTTTATGGAGCATTCTTTCAAATTGTTTTAAAATACCTGAGGGGATTGTGGCGTCCTGTGATGTAGATAGTTTTCCCACATTTCTGTCTTCCTCCTCACTGTCTGAGTCCAAGTCTCTGAGGGATGCCATAAGTGCAGCAGTTTTAGCAGCTTTGGCTGTGCTTTGGTGTGCCTTCACTGAGGTGCGGCTCTCTGAGGGGACAGGTGCTTTCTTTGCAGTGCTCTTAGCCAGCTGAGCACCGCTGACAGGATTTGTTTTGTCCCTGTTTCTTGCTCTTCCCAGCACCATTTTTCGAATAAAAAGTGTCCCTCACCTCTGTGGAAGTTGTACCGAATCCCTGTTCGTTTTCGCCTTGATTTTCGGTACTATATCGGCGGGAATTCTCCTTCACGGAGTGGAGCTCTAGCCCGGCATGTCTGTCCCGCTAGGCTTCACACATGCCGTATGTCCGTATTTCATCCGAAAACGGATGGATGAAATACACACGTCTGAAAGGGGCCTTACAATCATCATCATCATCACCCTCACTATTATCCTCACACCTGCACTCACTCACAAGCTTTGCCTTATCATCATCAACCTCATCCATACCCTTACACTCCGGACAACATAATTTCAATTTAAATACATCTAAAAAACTAAAAATATATTTTTAACAATTACATTTTTAGATATACAAGACATCTGTCCTGAGTCAAATATTGCCTATCATCGACATCTCTTACAGGAGGTATGTATTTTGGGTTATTAGATTTTTGTTTTTTTGGGTTATTTTAAATTGTGTTTATTTTTTCCAAAGAAATTAAAAACAATTTTTTTTGCGTTTCATTTAAAAAAATTATATACAATTTATATATCTTTATTCCATAGATTCTAAGAGACAAGTGGATTTGATTTATTTAAAAAGTATGCCTGAAATATATATTTTAAATATTTAATTTATATTTATTGATTTTATTAAAATTTTGTGCATTATTTGTATTGTCTCAGTCCCCCTGACTGTGTCTGTCTCGCTATCCCCCCTCTCTCGTTCTCTCTCTCTCTCTCTATCCCCCCTCTCTCTTTCTCTCTCTCTCTCTCTATCCCCCCTCTATCTCTATCTCTCTCTCTATCTCTCTCACTATCCCCCTCTTTCTCTCTCGCTCCCCCTCTCTCTTTTTATCGCTCGATACCCCCCCTCTCTATTTCTCTCTCGCTACCCCCCTCTCTCTTTCTCTCGCTACCCTCTCTCTCTCTTCGCTCTCTCTCTCTTTTTCTCTCTTCTCTTTATTGCTACCCCCCTATCTCTTTCTGTCTCGCTATCCCCCTCTCTCTCTCGCTAGAGACCCCTTTCTCTTTCTCTCTCGCCAGAGCCCCTTTCTCTTTCTCTCTCACCAGAGCCCCTTTCTCTTTCTCTCTCGCCAGAGCCCCATTCTCTTTCTCTCTCGACACCCCCCCTTTCTCTTTCTCTCTCGACACCCCCCCTTTCTCTTTCTCTCTCAACATCCCCCCTTTCTCTTTCTCTCACGACACCCCCCTTTCTCTTTCTCTCACGACACCTTTCCCCCTTTTTCTTTCTCTCTCGCTACCCCCCTTTTTCTTTCTCTCTCGCTCCCCCCTACCTCCCCCTTTCTCTTCCTCTCTCTTCCCCCCTTTATCTTTCTGTCTCGATATTCTCTTTCTCTCTCGCTGCCCCCCTCTCTCGGTACCCCCCCTCTCTTTCTCTCTCTATCACCCCCTCTCTCTTTTCTCTCTCTCGCTATCCCTCCCTCTCTCTTTCTCACTTTCTCTCGCTATCCCTCCCTCTCTCTTTTTCTCTCTCTATCCTCGCTATCTCCTCCCTCTCTCTTTCTCTCTCTCGCTATCCCCCTTCTCTCTCTCGCTATCCCCCTTCTGTCTTTCTCTCTCGCTATCCCCCTTCTCTCTTTCTTTCTCGCTGCCCCCCTCTCTCTCTTTCTCTCTCGCTACCCCCCCTCTCTTTCTCTCTCTATCACCCCCTCTCTCTTTTCTCTCTCTCGCTATCCCTCCCTCTCTCTTTCTCACTCTCTCGCTATACCTCCCTCTCTCTTTCTCACTCTCTCTCTCGCTATCCCTCCCTCTCTCTTTCTCACTCTCTCTCTCGCGATCCCTCACTCTCTTTCTCACTCTCTCTCTCGCTATCCCTCACTCTCTCTCTCGCTATCCCTCCCTCTCTCTTTC